>BGNK01001786.1:189646-209561 GCA_003297005.1 Symbiodinium sp. clade A Y106
GGGGGGGTAAGGGTTTCGGGTTTTAGGGTTTGTTGTTGATGGTTGAGTGTTGTTTTTCCCTAAGGGTCCGGTCCAAGGGCTTATAGTTTTTACATGGGACTTAAAGGCCAAAGTGTCTAGTATATGGGTATATGGACCCTTACGGTTTTGAAGGGGAAGAGTGGGGGGGGGGGTTTAGGGTTTAGGTTTTCAAAGATTGAGTGTTGTTTTTGAATTTTGAAGGGGAGGAGAGCGGGGGCGAGGGGAGTTGGACAATTGGGGGCTCCTTGTTGCCTTTGTTGTCTGAAACTCTCTTGTAGGGTTGCAGACTTTGGGTTCAGGGTCTCAGATTTGATGGGATTGTGGTTGCCAATTATCGTAAACCACTGCTTGCAACTACAGGAAGGGCCAAGGGAAGCCTAACTCCAAAGCCCACAAGATCCGAGGTGGTATAAATTCTCTGGATCTTCCGCTCGGGAAGGGTTTCGAATCTGAGGTTTCTGTTTTTGGCGTGCAGGCGCCTGCAGGGATCCAGGAATAGCAGCGTACAGCGCCCATCCCGCCGTGCCTGAAAATGGCCATACCCAGAGGCTCCACAGTAGTCCCTTTTTGGGATTCCCTTATAGGATTCTAAATATGAACCCCAAAAAGGAACCACTTTGGAGCCTTAGGGTATGCTTTAGGAAATGCGAAGATAATGGCTCTCACTTTTGAAGTCTCTTCAGCTAGCATCCTATATAGTTTAGGATCGGCTACTCTTTGGTCCAGGGTTTAAGGGCCAGTTACGGGCGGACAATCGGAAACCTCATGAAACTTCTACCGGATGCTATCGAAGCCCCAGGCAAGCTTGCACGACGAGGGGCCCTTGCTCACACTGGTAGCTAGAAGGAGCAATCCCTGAAGGATGAGAACCTCATAGGGATCTTAACTTATTAACGGCACACCATCTTGAGACCCCAGAAGCCTATACCCAGAGGCTCCATAGTAGTTCCTTTTTTGGGATTCCCTTATAGGATTCTAAATATGAACCCCAAAAAGGAACCACTTTGGAGCCTTAGGGTAAACCCTATAAGCCTCAAACTCTACGCCCCAAGCAATGCCCAGGAGTTTCTCTCAGGCCGGCTCCGCGCATCGTTGGGTTCGACATCGCCGCAAGCGCAATGCACCAGTGCATGCCTCCAGCGCCAAACTTGAGGGTTTCGGCATGAGGGTTAACCCCAAGGGTCCAAAGGACCTAATAATCAGGTACTCGGTTTTAGGATAGTAGTTATGTAGGTTAGGATTAGGGAGAGTATATGATTATTGGACCCTTGGGGTAAGGGCTACAGCACCAAGCCAAATGAGGGGTTCAAGTCACCAAGTGCTCGAACTACCCGTCTTCTGGCCGTGAAGGATTTCCCATTTCGCAGGAGTGGTCGGACACTTCAGGGGCACCATCGAATCGCCGAAGGCGAGATGATGAGACGATAATTCCATTGACTTTTTTTGGGGTGGGCCCGGACCTACGACTACCCTAAGGCTCCAAAGTGGTTCCTTTTTGGGGTTCATATTTAGAATCCTATAAGGGAATCCCAAAAAGGAACTACTATGGAGCCTCTGGGTAGATTCTTAAGCCTGCTTACAGGATCTTAGAAGGCTCCGAGCTGTACTCGATAGAGCCCTTGTCTCCTCGCCGGCATCTCCGAAGTGGATGGTTTGCCCGGGGCAAGCATCAGAGTTTAGGGTTTAGGGTTTAGGGTTTCTAGGTAGGGTTTAGGGTTTGTAGACCCTGGGGCCGTTAAACAAGAAGCCGGGTCTCTAAAATTTGAGGGATCATGGCTGCGCGGTTGGCAGGTCTAGGATCAGGCTTGCACTTGGGATTCGAGGTATACGGATACATACTGAGCTGACCGAAAATTCTTTGATTGATTTTGGGGAGAAATTTGATCTGCTGCGGACCTTAAACCGTAAACCCCTGAACCCAAAGCCCGTACACGTTTTTTTTTTTGGGGGGGGGAGGTCCAGGCTTCTTGAGCCTGAATTTGGGCCTGAGGTTTAGAGTCAAGGGCTTTTGGTGTTTAAGGCTTTCAGAATTTCCTGCTCCAGGGTTCGAATCGGTCTTATAGGGGTAAGGTCTAGGGCTTTTGGGGCTTCCAGGGATGTTAGGCTTTTGGGTCTTGTGCTTTGGGTTCAGGTTCTTGGGTTTAGGGTTTAGTTTATGGCTTAAAGCTGTTAGGGCGTCATGCTACCTCACTCGAGGTTCCATCACAAAGTCATTGCTCCGACACGTTAACATCTGAAGTCGTGGGCCTGGACTCTTGACAGCTGTGGAACGGCTTCAGATATTACCGGGCATTGGAGGGTTAAGAGGCTTGCTTAGCAATGTTTCGCAAGTCTTGATTAGGGGTTCACCTGTTTCCGGTCGGAACGGAATGTTCAGGACATGCACCGCCGCGGACTTTTTCTCCACGAAGCTGCTTGACGTGTAAGGCCTTTGCGACATCCACAGCAGTTTGATCTTGAATATGAAACATTCTTCTAGGGCCACTACCAGGATAACGTCATCCTCAAGTCCATAATCGTCAACAGTGTTTAGACTGCAGGTGTCTGCTCAAGGTACTACGCATGGAACATGAGATCACATCACACATGAGACAAGAACGACCCTAAGCCCTGCCCCAAAACTCTAATAGTTTAGGGTTTAAAGTTTAGGGCAATCCCGAGAGCTCCGACGCCATCAACACCGACCCGCCAGGTCGTGGAGAAATGCTTCGCGGCCTGGTGGAGCCTCACAGAAGTCGTGGGTTTCTGTTCAAAAGCTTAGGGGAACCTTTGATACAGGGGCCTGTATTAGTGAACTGTGAACTAGGACTTTGTTTCGTGCTTGCAGGTTATGACTTCTGCTCTGACGACGGCTACGGCGCGTGTAACCATAAGAAGGCGGCGCCTTTCCGATGTAACATGATATGCTGATTCCTAAGATTTTGCCTATGGCAACGACTACTGTAACAACTGGCACGGAGACAATCAAGACACTGCAGATGCTGCTGAGCACCACTGCAATGTCACAGCCCAAACCCTGGACCCAAAAGCCCGAACCCTAAACCCTAAACTGGCCCTTAACCCAACCCTAAGTGGGGCCCAAGTCCATGCCTTCATGTTGCCTTCTTCGCACCCGCAACTGCTTGTGCGGCCTCTTGCAGCCGGCAGGGAGTTCGATCGCAGGTGGGGGATAAGCCCTAAAGCACCGTGAAGGACACCCTAAGAGTTTAGGGTTTGGAGTTGATTTAGGGTTTAGGGGTTTAGAGTTCAGGGCGCCTGAAGACCTAAGCCACCTTCAGGTGCCGACAGCATTCGGATCCTGCGTCCACCGTATGCAACTCTGCCTACGTCTGGGTTCAAATCTACCGCAGGGGCCTTATGAGAAGTCGGGGACTCTACTAAAAATAAAGCAGGCACCTCAAAAAAATAACAATATGTCTCATGATTCAAGCCCCCATAAGCAACCCCCAGTAACCAGTAGAGTCATCCGTTTAGAACCGTTCAAAAGGAATCCTTACAGCAACCCTTCTTTGATGTTTTGGGCATATGTCCTTGGGGAGACCCAAAAGACGCTGTCTCTAAACCCAAAGGACCTCTCAACAAAAGGAGTCCGCTAAAGGAGCCCCCTCCTGATTCTGAGGGCTTTGAGCTAACGCCCTTCAAACCCTCACCCAGAACCCAAAACCCTTACAAGAAACAATATCTCAAAACCTATGCTAGCTACCTGTTCAACTCCACAAAGCCTCAAAAAACAATATCCTGCTTGCGCAAGGTGGGCTTGGAGTTGCATGCTTCTTGCTGTTGTTGCCCGTGAACTCTTCGAGAAAGCCCTGAAGTTGGGGCCGTCCCAAATCTGCCCAATTCACGGCATGACACAGAAGCTGCCAGAATATCAGCTGCATGCATGCTTGCAAGGCAGCATAAATACCAACCCTCCCCGTGAAAGCGCATTCCGGCGCAGTCCCTGGCTAGGCCAAGCAAAATGCCAATTCGACGTTTCGGCTCCTCTACTAGATGGAGGATTGCGGAGAAGATCCCAAAACCTAAACCCCTAAGAATCCATAACAACGCTAACATACCCTTATTACACAGAACCTTCAACCACTGCTCGCCAAAAACTGGGTTAAAGTCTCGTTTACACAATCCTTGACATGCTGTGTATACACCTAAACCCCAAAGCCCTTAAACCTAAACCGAGCTTACACGCCCGCACCCCACACCACGGCCCCGGCCTCATCGCCCCCAAGGACTTCAATGCTGTCGGCAGCAGATGGCATGTCTCCCCCTTCGAGCACCGAGTCCCACCTGCGAAAATGTAGGGGTCTTGATAATTAGAGTAGGGCTTTGGGGTAGATCATAAGGAACCAGTAGGGCTTTGGGGTAGATTATAAGGAACCAGTACGGGTAGATTATAAGGAACCAGTAGGGCTTTGGGGTGGATTATAAGGAACCACCAAAATAGTATTGGTAACTATTGAGTCCCGTCCCTGGGCTACTTGCGGCGTCTTCGGATTCAGGGTTTAAGGTCTTTGGAAGACCCTTTTCCGTCTGGGAGGTAGGATTTAGGTGGTGTGACTTAAGGCGTTGGCTCGGAGTGAAGCGTTGAGAGTTTAGGAATGATGTCATGACTTCGAAGACGACTACTTCGACTTTGACTTCGACGACGGCGACGAGGACGAGACACCTGCTGCTGGCGCTACCACCGCCGCTGCTACTGCGGCTGCGACTAACTACCAGATCTCAAACCTGTCGATTCGACTGTTCCCGGGTGTGCGTTTCGAGTCGACACTGTCAAACAGACCGAGAATAAAGTTTTGTAGTGGTAAGAACCCTACTGCTAACATTATTTTGAAAATAGGGGACCCAAATATAGTACCTTAAATAGGAGGATCCTTATTATAAGGACCCCAAAATACGGTACCCCAAATTTTAAAAATGAGGACTACACAAAAAACTCTTCGACCAGGGGACCAGGGCTTCGGGTTTAGGATTTTAAGGTTTGGGATGTTGAGGGCTGCGGCAAGGGCTTCCAGAAACCTCCATAAGCCCACAAGAGTTCCGGATTTCAGGCCCAAAAGCCCCCAAACCCTGCAGAAGTCTTATGAATCCCTATAGAACGCTTCTGAGACTATGTGACCGATAGAGGGCTCTGGACAGAACCCCAGCGAGGACCCGGCTTGATGCTGGGATCGGTCTTCCCCAAGGTGATAAGCAAGTAGGCCTCTGTCAGCAGGTATTCTCGGGAGCAGGTTTACCATTATTCTATGGCTCTCTCGGGACTAGGTTTGGGATTAGCTAGAAATTCCGAAAAGCCTAAACCCTGTTTCTGGGCTTTCGAAGCGTCTCGGAATAAACGGCCTAGGTCCTAAGTCAGTGCGTTGTGGCATAGAGCGACTATACAAGTCAGGCAAGCTGAAACATGCCTGCATAACACCCAGTCCCTTCTCAACCTTCAGCAGCTTGCCTTAAGCTCCAATGTAGGGAGAAGTCATTGTCGGAATGCAGGCTGCCCGGATTGCTGAGAATGCTGCCCTGCAGCCCTAATTGCAACCATCCCACCCATACTCTGAAACTCTTATCCTCCCCGTACCATGACGATGACAACTCCGAACACGGTCGCGAATTCAAGGCTATGTTTCCATGGTTTACGAATCAAAGCTTGTCGAGGGGCTGCTGGAACCCTAAACCAATAACCAGCCATGGTTTTTCCTCTAAACCGCGCTTACCATACCACGAAACCCAGCCCTAGCCCCAGCTGGGCTTTGATACTTCCTGATAACCCTCTGTATAGCCTTGCCTGGTTTTACAAAACCAATTAAAACCCCCAAGATACACCATGCCTAACTAAAACTCTGAAAAATGTCATTGGGCATCAAGGCCAGGGTGTTTTTTTTCCCCGTGCCGGCGCCCAACGGGGCTTCTCCTTCCCCTGCCTTTCGCCGGGGCCGGAGCAAAAAAAGGTGTTTTTTCTTTGCTGTGGCCCCGCCGAAAGGTCGCGGCGCCCACGGGGCGCAAACAAAAAAAAAACACTCTGCACACCCGGGGACGACAGCAAAAAACATTCTAGAATCCAATGACACGGGGCACGAGCAAAAAGGGACCACGAAAATAAAAAAACGACTCACTCACTGCGGCCCTGGACGGCGATGCTCACTCACTTGTTTTCCGGGGCGACTTTTCCGGCCGGGCCCGGCTGGTGTTTTTTTTTTGCTGCGGCCCCGCGTGGACGCCCACTCACTCACTGCCGGCCTGGGCGGCGATGCCTCCCGCCGGGGTGGTGCCTTCCTTTTTTTGCTGCGGCCCCGCCCGGACCGGGGTGGTGTGTGTTTGTTTTTTTTGCTGCGGCCCCGCCCGGACGCTCACTCACTCACTGTGGGCTGGGGCGATTTCGGCAAGGCCCGGGTGGTGTTGGTTTTTTTTGCGTTGCGGCCCCGTCGAACCCGGCGAGCCAATAAGAACAAATGTCTGGTGTACTACATCGGGTCTAAAAAGACCCGGCGGGGCCACAGCAAAAAAAAAAAAAAAAAAACACCACTTCCTGGACTTCTCTTATCTTCAACCCTATAGGGGGCAGCCTAAACACCCGAAACTCAGACAGCACAAGCTCCAAACCCTGAAGCCGAAACTCTAAGCCCTAAACTCCAAAACCTTGATCCCCCCAAAAAAACCGAAACCAAACCAAGGCCCCTCTTGTTTTGAAGAACCCTAAACCCTGAACCCCTAAACCCCTAAACCCTCAACCGTAAACCCTCAACCCCTCATCCCTAAACCCCGGAACCCCTAAACCACTAAACGGGCTTGCCTTGCCATCTCGCTTCTCGAAGTCCCAGAAGCTGTCGTCTGTAAGCACTTGTGCGAACAGCGTCCCTTCAGGACAAAGGGTAGTAGGAGTTAGGGTTTAAGGTTTAAAGGTTGGGGACGTTAAGGGTTCCTGTTAAAGGGGTCCGAAGGGGTTGGGTTTTTTTTTTAAAGTGCAGTGGCTCTTTCTCCAAAAGCTGTCGCAGCTCAGGGTCTAACAGCCTGCCTTCAGAGGAGGCATGCACTATAAGCAGAAAAACACCAAGCAAACTTAGTTAGCCGGGCCAACAGCTCTCACACTCACAGGTCGATGGGGTTGGGTTTTAGGAATCTGGGCTTAGGGTTTAGAGTTCAGGGTTCTGGAAGGGTTACGCGGGAAAAGGGCTCCAATTCATGGTTCCTTTTGAAGGGGTCTACTGGATTTACTGCGGTTACTATGGGTTCTCTAATACATAGGGGCCTTCATAAATAGCATAGGGGAACAGTGTAAGGATTCCGGCCTCTATAGTACGGGTTTAAGGTCTTCGGGATCGGGGCTATACCTACAGTCCCATTGTAGTTCCCGTTTTGGGTTAACCCATTATATATATTTCGGATCCTATGAGGTAACCTCAACAAGGAACTATGGAGACTGTGGGTAGGCTTTGAGGACCGAGTTCGGGGTCGAAGCTCCGGGGCCTTAGGAATTGGGGCAGTGCACAATACTATGTCTCTGCAGCGCCTCTGCTGTCATGGACGAGGCTCTCATGGCTCCAAAAAAGCACATAAGCAAAAAATAAGGACAGGGATATCCCATATAAACCCCCTTACAACGAAGCCCAAGAAGGTAGGGATATCCCCATAAAAAGCTTATGTTTATGTGCTTTTTTGGGTCCCTAACTAATGGCCCCCAGGCTTTCAATCCTAAAGCCGAAACCTAGCATTGAACTAGCAATGAGGTGCACCATGCTATGTCTTTTGAGGCCCGAAACCTGCCTTTCGGGTCTAGTTTCCTGCAGTGGCTTCAGCTGAGGCTGTGACCATCGACAATGATCTTGTCGGCAATCTTGCACATCAGAGAAGTGCTGGTGACCTTGACTACTCACAGCTTACACCTTACCTCTAGCTAGGCATAAACAGTAAAGTTGCGGGTTCGGGCTGCGATGGGTCCCTGCAACACCGCTGGCTGACTTAAAGACGAGCAAAATGTAGCAAGCAGCAAGAGGCTCCATAGTAGTTCCTGTTTGTGGTTCATATTTAGAATCCAATAAGGTATTCCCCAATAAGGAACAACTATGGAGCCTATGGGTAGCAAGAACTTAACATGAGAAACCGCAAAGGCACGTTGAACTTGATTTGCTTCACCCGGACGTCATCATCCAGAGGGATGCCTCGGCGTCGAAATAGCAGGATTCAAACCCCAAGCCCTGAACCCTAAACCCTTGACCCTAAACTCTAAACCCTAAACCCGAAACCTCTAAACCGGAATCATCCTTAAACTCTACGGCCTTGATACAGGTTTGGAGAGAGTCCGGGGTCCTTCTTTTAGGTGGCCTAGAGTTTAGGACGATCGGGTTCAGAATTCCGGGTTTAGGGTTTAGGGCTTAAGGTTTCGGGGTTTCAGGTTCAGGGTTGACTCTAGAGTCGGCAATTTGGAATTTGGGGCCCAGGGTTCCCTGGAGAAAGGTTCCTAGGACCCTTTCCCTAAGGGTCCATGTACTCATCTGTATATACATTGGCCTTAAAGTGCTCCCTATATAGGTACTTTAGGGCCAAAGTATATGCTATGTGAGTACATGGACGGGTTTGGTAAACAGCAACTCCGGCTCTTTGCATGCCACATTGATTTGTCTGCGCAGAAGAGGCAGAATGCCTGCTGCCTGCTTGGACAAAGCCTGGGGCTACGTCATACCTCTTGCACAGCTAATGGAGACTCTAATCTAGGGGCTTAATACTTAAAACGGGGTTCGGGGCCCGTTGGGCAATAATTGTAATAAAGAACCCCCAAAATAGCATACATAAGTATTTAGGCCCGATATTAACTCCTCCGAAAACGAAGCATGCAGTTTCGGGAGCAGGTGAAGCTACGCCTATGAACAAGACGGACTCTCATTGCTAGCATCACACACGGACAACGCAGCTTACACTCACCAATATTCCTCGGGAGCTGCGACGACACAATAATACGACACTTCATGCACAAACTACTGCAATCTGGACATGATCCAAAGGACGGATCAAGATCTCCTTGCCGCTGCCGGAGGCCTGACAGAGCATGCAGCTGAGGGAGTTCTGGGTTGAGGGAAGGCGAGTGTAGCTACTGTCAACACAACTGTCCTAGACGGGTTGGGCAAACGTAAGGCCCTGACTCAGCTTAGTTTCATGGAAACCCTTCCAGAGACCGAGAGGGAGAGATATAGAGATAGACAGACACAGAGAGCGAGAGAAAAAGGAATAGACACAACTGTGTGTGTGTGTGACTGTGTGTGTGTGTGCATGTAAGTATGGATGGATGGATGGATGGATGGATGGACATCGATGTGTACATGATTTTACATGTATCATTCATGCATGTGCGTGTGTTTGCATGCTTGCATGCATGCGCATGCATGTATGCGCGTATGAGTGCGTGTGTGTATTCATGTACAAGCACACATACTTATAGATTAGTTCATAGGATCGCAAGGCCCAACAACTCAGTTCGAAACATTGATGACCCTCGTCTTCACTAGTGAGTAAGCATGGCAGAAGCCTGGAAAAGTACTGAACATCTAGGCTCTTGCACTGCGAGTGAGGCTTTCATGCCTCCCAAGTGAATGAAGCCCCTCTGCCGGACTCTCGCTGCTCGTCCTGCATGAAAGATGTTCAGTATGATTTTAGGGTCTGGTTCAGGGTTTAAGACTTCCGAACACCATAGTTAAGTTAAGCAAACCTAAACCGTTGAATTATTGTTTGCGTTGGCTGCGTTTACCTCTAGGAGGCTCGGGAAACAAGACCCGGCCTTGTTGGGTTTGCCTTGCGCAGCTTGAGTTCGAATGTAGGGACCTTATCATTGGAACGGGGCGTTGGGGTACATAACTAATCATATAAGTAGATTCCCTGATTGAGGAAGCTGATTCCTAGTCATTAATGCCCCTATACTTATGGAGCTTCCCGAGCACAAGTTCTCATGCGTTGCCATGTCACTGAATGCAACGCGTCCAATTGCCATTGTTCGCACCGACAAACCCGGTAGTCTTGCTACAGGTGACTATGCACGAACTGCTCGGAAAGACGGCGGAGGCTCAAGCTGAGCTTTTTGAGCTTTGAACCGTAGTTGAAGATCCCTGCGCCGAATCTCCAGCACAAAATTCCTCAACCAGGTGGCCCTAAATAAACCCCTAACCCCTAAACCCTGAAACCCAAAACCCCTAAACCCTAACCCCCTAACCCCTAAACCCCAACCCCTAAACCCCTAAACACTAAACCCTAAACCCCTAAACACCCCTAAACCCAAACCCCAGGGTTGAACCGTCCTTGTCCCAGAAGTTTGCATCTTCTTCGTCCTCCTCTGCGTCCGAGCTGACGTCGACAACGTCCTTTTCCTGGCAAAGCACCGACTTGCTACGGGCCTTCATAATTACCAATACTATCTTGGGGTTCCATATTGAAAAACTATTACTATAGTATAATGGGCACCAAAACCCTATTCTAAATATTACGCTTGAAAGGCTCGATAGGAGTACCATGAGGATTTCATGAGCTCTCCAGGGGTTGCGGTGCGTTTCGTTTCGTGGGAGGACGTAGTGAGTGCGGTCATACATACGTTAAGTGGAGCTGTGCACTTATGGCAGTAGTGAATGTCTCCCGATTCTTCAAGAAAGTCTCCGGATGTGCACAATCCGCATCCTCAAGCCCTCGAACCTCAACATATAAATAAGTAGCTGCGCGATCTGCACTTAGCAAACCTGCTGCACATTTTCGGATGCAAACACGTCAACACTGATGAGAATCATAAACCCAGAACGATACAGCTGCCTTCAAAAAACGTCCATGCGCAAAGCCACCGAACATGTGCGGGTACACACAAACATGCTTTAGAACAACAGCAATCTAACAAATTGGAAAGCCCTGCAAATAAAGAATCAAACATGAAGAAACATATTCAAACGCATGATGAGAATCATCCGTAGCGACAGGAGCTCCACCAAGCAAAACACCAAACCAAAAGCGTCGTCCATAGCATATTCAGTATAGCATCGTATGCTATAGTATAATAGTATACTAGAGTACATCATTATAGTATATGGTAGTATATCATACATGGTAGCATATTATAAAGTATGCCCGCCCTGCCTTTTCATCCTGAACGGGCCGCCCTATCTCAAGCAGCTCAACCTTTGCCACGGGGTTTGGGCGCTTTTGGTTCAGGGTTTGGGGTGGACATACCTGTGGCCGGAAAAACCCTACTTCTTCTTGGTTCCTTATTCTGGTTTCTAAAAAATAATTTCAAATAAAAAGGTCGGTTTGGGGGGGGCCAAAGGTAGAGTTTAGGGCCCAAGACCCGAAACCCAGGGTTTCATAATGTTGATACAGATCTTTTTACGGTGTCATCGGCCGCGGATCTTAGGGTGTCGAGCTTCAAACTTCTAGGTTGCGACGGGTTCCATAGGGGGGTTGCCCTAAACCCTAAACCCTAGTTGTATCAGTATCAGGTTGTTGTTGGGATTTTTGGCATAGGCCTGTGGACGTGTAAGGTGCTACGCTAAGGGGCTCCTGGCTTCTGGGGTTTGGGGCTTACCTACTACAGTCTCCATTGCAGTTCCTTGTCGGGGTTAACTTATAGGATCCTCTATATATATATATATATTCTTCTTTTTTAAAAAAAGAAGAATATATATATATATGGTTTAGCCAAAAAAAGCAACTACAATGCAGACTGTAGGTAGGGATTTAGGGATAGGACTTAGGATCTGAGGTTTAGGGTTGAAGGTTTTGATGCTTTGGGTTTTGGGAAGTGTTGAGAGTCTTGGGTTTAGGGTTTAGGGTTTAGGGTTTTAGGGTTTAGCTTACCATTTCGGGGTTTAGGGCCAGGGTCAGGGGACTCTTTCGGAGCTCTGCCTCGAGGGAGACTCAACTAGCGATGATAATGGTCCCTATACTCAACGCATGCAGAGGCCGTGGTTGTATGGCTGCATAGGATGTGAAGGTAGGCGCTTAGCCCCCTAAGCCCAATAGTGAGGGTGGGTTATGGTTCGCTCCTGAAACCTCACGCCTTAGGTGGGGATCCACATTATACAGAGGCTTCTCATTCAAGAAGGGAGTATAGCCATTGAACCTGTGACTACTCCTGGACGCAATAAGCCCTAAGTTGAGAGAACAGGCGTAAGGCTTTACCAGCAGGATTCTAAGCCGACCTCCCAACTCGGGTTGAAAGTTCGAGGGTCCTGATTATTGATTATTGTAAGAACCCATACATAAGTTATTCCTGTCTTCAAGAAACAGTCAGAACTGGCCAACATCCAGGCCTCCTTTTCCCAACTACGTATCGAGTCTTTCCTGGAACAACCAAAGAATTAGGGTTTCGGGCTTTCGTGTCTGGGGTCTGTAGTTTCAGGTTTGAGGGTTGTGTCTTGACGGTTTTGGTGTTACACCTAGAGGCTCATACCCTACCCCTTTTTAGGGCTCCTACTTTGTAAGATAACAGATCCTAACCATAAAACTAGGTATCCTAGAAAAGGGGTGGGGTATGAGCCTCTAGGCAGGTTTAGGGATTTGGAGTTTACAGGTGCGACTCAGAACACTGAACATGTCCTTTCCCAGCTGTGAACTGTCGTTAAGGTACCTGCGTAAATACCAGTACGAGTAGAAGTCCCAGAGCCGAAGCCATACTTGGAGGTTCATGGGACTTAGTAAGTACGGTTATAAGTACCCTAAGTGGGGTTATAAGTAATTATCAGTATACTTACCTTAATTATAACCCTAGTTACTAAGTCCCATGATCCTCTAAGTACACCCCAAATGATGAAGTCATAGTTAAATCGAACGCCCGCAATACTAAACCCCATCTCAAAACCTGTATATAAGTACATATATATATATATACATACATACATGTAGAAAGTAAAACACATAAACACGTAAAAAAAATACACATATCAGATGTGTATATATAAAACTGTATATACATATATACACATCTGTTTTATGCATAAAGCCCTTGGAAGCCCAGCTGCCCGGAAGGTCAGGGTCTCATTGGGCGGAATGATGCCCTCCACGCCCTCCTCGCCTCCACATCGGGTTGAAGACTTAGGGATCAGAGGTTTAAGGGTTTCGGGTTTGCGGGCTAGGGTTTAGGGTTTGGGGTTCAGGGTTTTGGGGTTTAGGGTTTAGAGGTTTAGGGTTTAGGGTTTAGGGTTCAGGGTTTAGGGTTAGGACTGTCAGGCTTATCCGGGATTATGGGTTTTCAGGTTTATGAACATGAGAATTTGCGGAAACTACTGCTAGATCTTCTTGCAAACATATATGTAGAAGCCAAACAAGAAGGCACGCAACGTACAAACACTGAAACATAAACCTTCTAGGGCAACATCACCGTTATGCATGTATGTGGCTTTCTCGACCTGCTTGTGAGCATGTATTTTTGTCGGAGGGGTTTCTGATTAAGGGGTTATTTTAATTTTGGGTGGGTTGAGGCTGCTGAATTGTTTAGTGGACTACCAACATTGTCAGTAAGCGATTGTGGGTTCGCTCTGTTTCAGAGTTTTGGCTTCCGGCCGCCTTTGGCGCTCTGGGGTTGTTTGGGCCCCGGCTGCGGGGGCTTAAGGTTTAGGACTTCGGTTTAGGGCTTAAGGTTTGGGCCCCGGCTGCGGGGGCTTAAGGTTTAGGACTTCGGTTTAGGGCTTAAGGTTTGGGTCCCGGCTGCGGGGGCTTAAGGTTTAGGACTTCGGTTTAGGGCTTAAGGTTAGGGCCCCGGCTGCGGGGGCTTAAGGTTTAGGACTTCGGTTTAGGGCTTAAGGTTTAGGACTTCGGTTCCGGCCAGCACAGGGGCTGCAGGAAGCGGCTGCTGTACAAAGTACGGACGCGGGTCTTTTCAACAACTCGCGGGACTGAAGGACTTAGCAGGTATGGTTGTAAGTACCTGAATACAGCTATACCTAGAGGCTCATACCCTACCCCTTTTTTAGGACGCCTACTTCTTAAGATAACAGATCCTAACCATAAAACTAGGTATCCTAAAAAAGGGGTAGGGTATGCGCCTCTAGGTAAGCTACTACCTTAAAATTGTCTAGCCCTTGAGCCCAAGGCTTTCGGGTTGCCCCTATATACATCCCCAACCCTGATTCTTAAGTTCCAACCTCTGCGCCCTCGCGTGAAGCTCAAACCCAAAACTCCTTGAATCCCAAGCTCTAATGCTAAACCCGTAGAACAAGAAAAGGAGTTGAGGGTCTTCAGTCTGACTCTAATCAACCGCAGCTCTGTGGCCAATGCCCCACCCGCCCCTGCAGAACGGCCAGTGGTACTTAACTTTGTTCAAAGGTCCCCGAAGAAACCAGCGAAGCAAGTTGAACGCCTCTAGGAAAGGGTCCTTGACCATAGACCCTAAACCCTGGAACAACCCTAAACCCTTAAACTCCTATGCCAACTCCGTAAGTCATAAATCCTCGGCCACCGAGCGGCCGTAGGCATATTCCGGCGGACAAACCAGCTCTGCCTTCTCCTGTGAATCAAAACCCCAACAAGAACTGGGGAGTTTAGGGCTTAGGGACTAGAGTTTGAGATTTTGGTGTAGGGCTAAAAGGATTCTTTACTGGGCTGTTCTTGAAGTCGGTCCACAAGTTTAGGAAGCCTTAGCTATGAACCCCATGAAAAGGATTCGGATGTGTAAAGTGTCAAAAAATGTCTCGGGCACAGGGGTTCGAGCAGACGTGGAGAGGGACTTCAGAAGTGGAGCCTGGACTTGTCGAAACTTCTTCAGGGGTTTTGGGGTTTGGGGATTCCTATGCTCTGAGCCCTAGGGCCTCAACCCTCAACCCATTCACTGTTCCGCCTCAACCCATTCACTGTTCCTCCCTGAACCCTACTACAGCCCTGAGCCTCCTAAACCCTCTCCTGGCCCAGCCGGCGTCTAAAGACCCTTCCAACAGGATGCAGGCTGCAAGCAGTTTGGGGCTTTGAGGGTTTAGGGTCTAGCTGGGGTCTAGAGTCTAGAGTCTTTGAAGTCAAAGGGTCACGGCCTCCAATGCCATCGTTGGAATCAGAGCCTCCCAGCCGTCGATGACCTCATCTTGGCGTGTTACAAGGCTCCTTCAACAACTAGCACCTGAAGGAGCCTTTGTGCAGGGCTTACGAAAGTCTTCATTCAGAGCAACTGGAATCAGGTTTGTGCAAAGCAGGATGTACTCGTAAATCTTTCTCTATAGCGGAATCTGCTTCTGTCGGGGCTCCTGTTGTCTAAAAACGCCCTCCCGAAACCGTGAATCTGAACCTGGCTCACTGTTCATGGATAGAAACCGCCAATCCGAAACAGCCAGCCGGAAGCTTGTTCCGCTTCGGGGCTTGTTCGGGCTGGGTGTTAGGAAATTTTCTAGAACTTGCAACCCGGACGATCACAGCCATTCGAGCGGCATCACTCTCGCCGAGAACAAACTCAAACGGCACACCCCGCGTCCGCGAGTTATCGAAGCAGGTGCCATCTGAAAGCTTGCCCATGTAGTGGATCCTGTGTATTCGCGGTAGAGGCTCCCAAATTGCGAACGGGTGGGGCTTCTCAATTCTCCGTGTTGTATGAAGATTCGCTTATAGAAATCTTGCAATAGGAACAACAAATCACCTACAGGTACCAGCGTCAGCAGGCTTTACTTTACCGCAACACGAGGCAAGCTCAGGGGGAGTGGACTGCGATTTCGGCTGTAGCGAATACGAAGCCGACACGGCCCCGAACCCCGCGAACCTAAACCTTCGGGGGCCAATCCCTGAAACCCTCAGCCCGAAACAAAAGGACTCCACACCACTAAACACCTTGAGGAAGGTGCCCCGAGTAGAGGCCTTACGAAGATACATAAAAAAAAACTCTCACCACGGTAAGATCAACATCGCAGCCACTCCTGACCAGATCGCCCTCATTCGGTGTCTCGTCGGGATACTTGGCATCCCGGATCACAACTGAGCTGTTTTGAGGGCTGTAACAGATCAGGATTGGAGGCTCAGAGGTTGGGGTTAAAGGTTCAGTGGGCCCCAAACCCTAAACCCTAAACTCTAAACCCTAAACCGCTGTTCAGTGGGCTTCTGCTGTCGGTTCTTTGCACAGGTAATGCGTTCAGGGCTTGGCGTCAGAGTCGCAGTCTCAAGCCCGAAATCACACCATCCCAACTTGCTCGCCGAAATCCGAAACCCCTTCCTATAGTCTCCTTTATTAATTCCTGTTTGGGGTTACCTTATAGTATCCTGAATATGAAATTGGTTCAACCAAAAAAAGGAACTCCTAAGCCCTACATCTCTCCTCTTTGCCAGGATTCATTTCTCCAGTCGGGCTCTGCGTGCCACAGAACTGACAGATTGCCGGTCTTATGCTGGTTTCGCATTCAGGTTTGAGGTCGGAGCTCAGTTAGGGGCTTCAGAAATACCTACAGTCTCCATTGTAGTTCCTTTTTTGGGTTTAACCAATTTTATATTTAGGATCCTATGGGTAGAATGGGGTTGGGGGGGTATACTGTAGTATACTTCTAATGTCAAGGAAACCTGGCGCCTGGGGTTTAGGTCTTCGGTTCTCAGTGCTTCTGGGGCTGACTTACATTATGCATCCTTATGCTGATCACTGCGACATTGGAGGCCATCCATACTCATTGGTTGAGACTTGAGAGCAATAAAAGCGGCCTTCAAACACCACAATGAGTGATTAGTATGATAACTGATGGCAAAGAATATCGTCACCAACCTGATACACAGGAAAACAATACGAGCGCTAAGATGACAGTAAATTGACGGCAAGTGCAACAGTTCGCAATTTTCAGGTTCAAGCTACATAACGGCAGTTGCATTTCGGATCATTCCTGCATTTGCCTTTGGAAGCTTTCTGGTTCATACCACCTGGCTGTTACAATCCAGCTAGGCTGATTCGCATGCTTCCTGATATGGATATCATCATCAGGACTGTGCCCTCGTCATCATCACCGCCCACATCATCATGGTCATATCATCATCATCATCACCATCATCATCATCATCATCATCATCATCATCATACTCTTATTCGTCGTCGTCACGCCAGGATCCTCGCCGGCACCATCAAAGCGGTTAGTGTTGTTTGGTTGGTCTGGCACACCGGAAGAGCTTCTCCTGCGATCATGACTACGATCATGTCACTCATCCTCATGAGCCAAGCTGGAACCTGATCATCCCTCACTTAGCTCCGAAACCCTCAACCCTAAACCTTCAACCCTAAGCACCTTAACTCTAACTCCAAAACCCTTAAATCCTAAAAACCTGAACCCTAAGCCCTAAACCCGGGACTCCTAAACCCTAAACCCTGAACCCTAAACCCTAAACCCTGAACCCTAAACCCTGAACCCTAAACCCTAAACCCTAAGCCCTAAACCCGGGACTCCTAAACCCCAACAGAACTGCGTTGGGCCCGGCCTGCCCGGTCTGCCTCGCCGCTGAGGCAGCGCTGCGGCGAGGGCCGCGGCTGCCCTTGGAGATTTAGGGCTTTACCTACAAGGGTTACTATAAGGGTTACTCTCAGGGTTACTATAAGGTTTCTATAAGGGCTACTATAAGGGCTACTACAAGGGCTACTATAAGGTTTCTATAAGGGTCTACCTACAGTCTCCGTTGTAGTTCCGTTTTTTGGTTTAACCGATTTTATATTTAGGATCAGATAAAAAAAAGGGTAACCCCAAAAAAGGAACTACAATGGAGACTATAGGTGCTGTTCAGGTTTAGGGTTCAAGCCCCAAGTGTCTAAGCTGTAGCCCTAAAATGCCCTGAGCCCTACAAGCCCTCAGCTCCTAAACCGCAGCACAGGGGCTTTAACAATTAGAATAGGGCTTTGGGAGTGCGAAGCACTGCCGACTGACTGTCTTCCTGTACAACGGGTAAACAATCGATCGCCGAACAGGAAGTTGCTTTGCAACAAGTGTTTGACCCCAAGAGAATAGGGCTCCTAGAGAATAGGGCTTCGGGGTAGTATATTTTTTCTTTAATTGCAACAGGGAACCCTAGCCAGTATTAGCACTTACTTAGGCTGCTATACCAAACCCTTTATAGGCACCCTTTAAGTAACCCTTATAGTCGCCCTTATAGCCCCTTGCTTGTATACTAGCCTCTTGTGGCCAGATTGCAGCCCGGTCTTCCAAGAAAGCTGGCGGCAGTCTCGGGGAAGCGATCTTGCCTGTGCCTCTGGGCTTCGAGATACCAAGAACTCAAGACTTGCACCATCAAAGCCAAAGGAAGCCTTCGTTTAGCATCATAGCTTAGGTCAGTGAAAAAATAATTGGGGAGTTGAGGTGAAGCTGAGGATGGTGTTGGTGGTCGTGGCAGGAAGCACGCGAACAAATAATGGGAAGCCTCCCCAGGACCTTTATTCTTCTTTTGCGCACCCCCCGCCCCCCGGGGGCAGTACTGTTATGATTTTTCCCTTTCTTTTCTTTCAAGAGATCGCTAAAATAAAAATAATAATAATACTAATAATAATAATAGTAATAATAATAACAATAATAATAATAACAATCATGCTGTTGGGGGGCCGGTCTCTTCCCTTCCTTCCTTGCCCGATCCCTAAACGTAATAAATACTACTTTTGGCGGGGTGGGTGTGCAAAAGAAACAACAAAAAAAAGTGACTCTCCCCTCCCCTCCCCTCCCCTCCCCTCCCCTCTCGCATCCCCTCCCCTCCCCCCTCCCCTCCCGTACTAGTACTAGTACTAGTACTAGTACTAGTACTAGTACTAGTACTAGTACTAGTACTAGTACTAGTAATAGTACTAGTAGTAGTAGTAGTAGTAGTAGTAGTAGTAGTAGTAGTAGTTTGTTGTGGTAGTAGTAGTAGTAGTAGTAGTAGTAGTCGTAGTGGTAGTAATAGTAGTAGTAGTAGTAGTAGTAGTAGTAGTAGTAGTAGTAGTGGTAGTAGTGGTAGTAGTAGTAGTAGTGGTGGTGGTGGTGGTCGTAGTAGTAGCCGTAGTAGTAGTAGTAGTAGTAGTAGTAGTAGTAGTAGCGTAGCGGCAGTAGCGGTTGTAGCAGTGGTGCTTTGTTGCCCCAGGTTCCCGATAATAGTACCCGCCCCCCCTCCCCCTCCTCGAAAAAAAAATAACGTCTTGCCGTCCGAGGGGCGGCTGGAATGCGCTCTCGGCAACTCTGCACTGCTCCCCCGGGGACCACATAATAATACCCCCTCCCCCCCCTCCTCAAAAAAACTAAAATAATAATGCATTTCCTTCCGGGGGTGGCGCGGCTCCTTAGTAGTAGTAGTAGTAGTAGTAGTAGTAGTAGTAGTAGTAGTAGTAGTTTGTTGTGGTAGTACTAGTAGTACTAGTAGTACTAGTAGTACTAGTAGTACTAGTAGTACTAGTAGTAGTAGTCGTAGTAGTCGTAGTAGTCGTAGTAGTAGTTGTTGTTGTAGTTGTCGTAGTCGTAGTAGTACTAGCAGCAGTAGTGGTAGTAGTGGTAGAAGTTGTAGTAATAGTAGTGGTGGTAGTCCTAGTCGTCGTCGTAGTTGCAGTAGTACTACTAGTAGTCGTAGTGGTAGTAGTAGTAGTAGTAGTAGTAGTAGTAGTAGTAGTAGTAGTAGTAGTAGTAGTAGTAGTAGTAGTAGTAGTAGTGTAGTAGCAGGAGCAGTAGTAGCAGTAGTAGTAGTAGTAGTAGTAGTAGTAGCAGTAGTAGTAGGAGTAGTAGTAGTAGTAGTAGTCGTAGTAGCAGTGGTACTACTAGTTGTAGGCAGCGACCTGGTCGTTTGCCCACCCCTTCTTTCCTCCTCTGTCCCTCCGCCCGCCCAGGTCCGACTTCCTCGCAGCTTTGGGCACCAGACCCCATCCGAACTGCCAAAGCATCCAGCTCCCAATCATGATATCGTCCACCCAAACCCCATCCGTTCTGCCAGAGCATCCAGGTCCCAACCATGATATCGTCCACCCAGACCGCATCCGTTCTGCCAGAGCATCCAG
>BGNK01001787.1:0-122688 GCA_003297005.1 Symbiodinium sp. clade A Y106
ATTTCCGCCGCCACTTATGCAATCCCGCCGACAACTATACAAACCCGCCGACAAATAACCAAAGGCGCCTTTACCCGGCGCCGGCAATAATTTTAGGCGCCAAGGATTTCACAGGTATATATATATATATATATTTTTTTAGGACCCCACAATAATTCATGAGATCGGGGGAAGTATCACGCCGCACGGCAATGGCGGCGTCGGTCTGCGCAAGCCAGCTCTCCTGTGGAGGGCATCCGGCCAGTCAGCCCGAAGGGTAGCTGAGCTCCTGGCGACACGTAGTATCACCAAGCGGGAGCAGCTCTTGCTGACGGCCCAGTGGCCTGAAACGAAGTCTCAAAGAAAGGTCTGCAAGGCTGATTTGCGCGCCATGAAAAAATGCGATTCTGCAGTCACTGGGCCGTGCAGCTGGAGCTACATTGCAGGCTTCTTCGATGCAGAGGGCTTCATCGCGCAGACGCGTCGGGGAGTGTCGCTGACCCTGGGGATTCGGCAGAAATGTCCCCAGGTGCTCGAGATTCTGCGCAATTTTCTGGCCGGTACCTCAGGCATTGAATCAACTGTCGCTTCAGGTTCTTCGCATATACTTTTGATCTGCGGCACCAAGTGCAAGCAGGTACTGCAACACCTGTTGCAAGCCGAAGTCCTTTGCAAAGCGGAATAGGCGGAGCTCGCCGTTGGCCTGACGCCGGAGAACGCAGCGCAAGTTAGTACTCAGCTGGTGTGCCTGACTGGGAACCAAAAGTTTGGGAAGAGGCTGGATGCTGCTGGCCGCGACAGGGCAAGAAGAATCCAGTCGGAACAGGGAAAGGCTGCTCGATTTGGGCGGCGAGGGCAGTTGTCGCAAGCCAGAGCCAAGCAGGCAGAGGTTGAGGTGCTCAAAGAAAAGCATGAGCTGCTGAAAGCCGACCTTGAGAACCAGCAGTTGGTGGAGTATACCCACAAGCTGGAAAGCTTGCACCGTAATTCGTGGGACGGGACTTTCGTTTGTAGAATGTGACGGAGCCACCAAGCGTGCTTGCCATCTGAAGCCGTTCGTACAAAATCTGAGTGTTCCTTTTTCCAAGACCCGTATCCCTTTGTCCCAAAGCCGGCTCGCATCTATGATGCCTGGTTCCTAAACCCTGAAGCCGAGACCAGCAAGTCCAAACCATGCTGAATGCTCAACCCTGAAGCTTTGCCAGGCTCCGGGATTGGTGTTTTTCAGCGCAAGAACCCTGTGCATTCCGGACTGACTAAGGGTATCGGGCTCACAGTTGCCAGCCCAAGTCGAGTCGTTCCTGCCCTGATACCGAAAATGCAGACCTACACTTTGGACCATGGACCCGCACGCTTCTAGCCCAAAGGCTCTTTCTAAATAGAAATACCTTCAACCTCATCCTCTTCCTAATCAAACCACCGAAAGCACTGAATACCCAGCCTTTGCCCGGCATCCTACACCCTAAACTCGATACTCCATACCTTGTGCCACGAGCCTTCAGCCCACACCCAAAACCCCGGACCCATATCTCGAACCTTGAACCCTGAGCCCAGCCCTCACCTACACGTCGAATCTGAACCAATAGCCCCCAAAACAACAAACAAAAACCTTTCATCCTAACTGGAAGCCTCAAGCTGGCAGGTGCACCGGAGAAGCTCTCGCGACGCGCGCGCCTGGCAAAGGTCCGCGTTGACTTATTGTTGGTGAGGTTTTGCGGGCTGGTGTGGGCTATGCAATAGGGTTCTATGCTTTTTCATTGTATATTAAGAATGTGCATGGGTCCCAGGTTTTGTTGTTTGTTGCAGAAGTTTGTAGACTTTCATGCTGGTCATAGGGTTTTGGGGTTTAGGTTTTAGTGTTTTTGGGGCTCGTATAGATGCTATGGCATCGGGGGTGGGGGNGTTTGGGCTTCTTGGGATTATCGGACTCTGCTGGTTGGATATAACAAGATTGTAGAGTTTAGGGTCGGAGAGGATCAGGGTGCAGCTGCATGCGGTTCGAGTGGGCTGTGAGGGACTGTTACACTTTGAGCCGATCTCGGAGGAGGCCCATAACAAACCGTTATCAAGAACACCCTTGACACCCCCCTACAAAACGCATAAAGCTAGGCTTTGCCTCGAACTATTTCAGCATTCTTCGAACTGCTAAGCCGCAAAACGGCGGAGTCAGTCTAGTCGGTGTTTAGCCTCAGTTTTTGTTGAGGGTGTTGGCTTCAGGGTCTAGGTTTCAGGGTTCCAGCTTCCAGGAAGAACACTTAACAACGAAAGCTCCACAAGCCTCCGATAGAAGGCAGCGGCTGCTGTGGCGGAGGCTTCTCACACCGGTAACTGGCAGGAAGCCGTGAAGGTGATGGAGGACGTACTAACCATTACTATTATGATCATGTTGATTAACTACTATATCTTTATTCTTACAATTATTGCTACTATTGCTATAATAACGCAGAGCTCTTGAAACTCCAATCTTCGCCTGCAAGGTCTAAAGCATGCACACTACCTAGAGTCTCCATTGTAGTTCCTTTTTTTGGTTGACCAGTTTTATGGTTAGGATCCTATAATAGAGATTTTGGTTAACCAAAAAAAGGAACTACAATGGAGACTATAGGTATGGGATTGAACCCTCAGCCCAAGACCTTAAATCGTTGCGTGCAAAATCGAATCACCGACAGTCCGAATCGAAACTTTCCCTGCTTGGAGGATCATGGGACTTAGTAAGTAAGGTTATAAGTACCTTAATTGGGGTTATAAGTATAGTTGCCCTAATTATAACCCTAGTTACTAAGTCCCATGATCCTTTAAGTGGTAGGATATCTGGCGCCTTGGGCGGAGTCCCCACGGGACTCTCTTGCAAGAGGCCATCGCAGTCTGCGGCGAGAAGGCTGGCTTGTAGTCTTAGTCAGAGCTCGGGGTGCAGAACTTGTGCATTCAGGAGCCCTTGCCCCAAACCCTATGTGTTTTGACTTTATTGTGGGAGGATCCCTGGGTTTAGGATTGAGGACAACATTGGTTGAAGATATTTCCATCGGGCTGGAGGAATCTGACATGTTTGTGTTAGAGTAGCATTCGTACGAAGGTTATCGGTGCTGAGGTTCCGAATTCTCGAAGCTCCTACTTCAAGGACGATAAGATTTAATACGGCGAGGTATCGCTAGGTAAGTAGATTTCCCGTTTGGGTATAAAAACCTCTGATCAAAATGAAGCAGTCATAATTCGTAATCCTACTTACTTAGGTTTCCTGATTCTTCAAGTGCTTGGGAGCTACAGGGGAGAACTCGATGGATTTGGGGTTGTAGACGCCTGAAGGCCTACGCATTTGAAGGTGCCTTTAAAAAACCCGATTGAACCTAAACCCTAGCACCCCAATATACCCCAAACCCTCCAAATAGAACCACCGAAACAACCCCGAACACAATCTGGATGAGAACCCTTTCAAGGAACCCATAAGGGGTTCCTTTAAAAATGGAACCCTTTAAGGGGTCCTTTAAAGGATCCCTGAGAGGACCCCTGAAGGAACCCTTAAGGGTTCGTTCAAGGGCTCCTTGGAAGGTTCCTTTTACAGCTCCTAGAATTAGAAGGGAACTCCCCTTTGAAAAGAAGCCTTAAAGGAACCCTTAAAGCCTTGAAGGAGCCCTTAGAGCCTTAAAGGAACACCCAGAGAAGCCTCTGTAAAGGGAGCCTTTGCGAGGCTTGGGCTTGGGCTTTGGAGCTGATGGAAAGGGCCTGGGAGAGGCTCCGGGGCCAGGTTTGGTTTAGGGTTTAGGGTTTAGGGGCCTAGACCTTCCAAAATCACTGAATAAAGGAATATACCTTAAATTATAGTAGGATCCCGAATATGATTTAAGGTATATTCCTTGATTAAGGGGTTTTGGAAGGTCTGGGAGGCTTCTACTGTTTAGGGCTAGGGGGTTTAGGGTATCAGGTTCTACTGTTTAATTTAAGATTTAGGGGATAGGGTCCTACTCTTTGAGGTTTAGGGTAGAGGGTTCTACCGTTTAGGGCTACAGGGTTTTATAGGGTTGCAGCGCTCAGGGTTTTAGTGGCTTCCGATGCATTCATTTGCGGGGGGTTGTGCGTTTAGGAGGATTGTTGTTGTGATGTCGAAGCCCCCGCAGCGAAACCAAAGCCCTCAGAATCGGAAACCCGCAAACGCGTCAACTCCAAAGCCCTGAACACCTAAACCCTTCGAGCTAGGGTGCCAGTCCAACCAACCTCATTCAGGGGCCCGCCGGTGACCCCGGCATTGGCGGATGCTGCATCCTGGCTGAATTGCGTGCGTCCTTTGCCTAAGCCGTAAAGTCTGCAACCTAAACCAAACCTTACCCTAAACCCCAAATTCTGAAGCTCAAGCCAAAACCAGGTTTTGGCGGGTGTCGAATTTGTTTGGGGGGTATTTTGAGTACCCTTCCGGGCTCGAAGGGTAGCTGTCGCGTCAGCTTTCTGGCTACTCACCTTATGTCCAATCCTGAAGCTCCAGGCAAAACCACCTAGGGGCTTGGGTTGTTGGGTTTAGGTTGTTATGATCAAAAGAAATCAGTAAAGATCAACCCAGAGCCCTAACTAAACACAAGACGGGCTGAGAATAAGAAGAGACGTCGTGAAGGTGACGATGCTGCTGAATGATGGCTGAGATGCGCCATCGTAATGTTTTCAGGTTGATGGTTGCCAAACCCTGGCAATCAGCCCGCCTTCGTAGGCTTTCGTTGCGCTTTCTGCAGACACGACAAGGGGCCCTTACAAAAAAACATCCTCAACCCCAAACCTCAAACCCAAGATCCGGACCTCAAACCCGAAACCCCTAACCCCTAACCCCTAAACCCTTAATCCCTAAACCCCTAAACCCTTAACCCCCTCCCTCGCGACGCCATGCATAGGTCCTGGGCTGCTTATCCATCGCCTGGCGGTCTGCCTTGGACCTGCTTCAGGACGCCAAAAGTCCTAAGTAACGGTTTGGGGCTTCGGGTTAAGGAGGGTTTCGGGTTTAGGGCGGTCAGGGGTTTAAGGGTTGCCGGTCTTCAGGGTATACGGTTTTGGGTTCTGGCACTCGTAGTAGAAAGGTAGTTGTCCGTCATCGAAGAGAGGTCGAGGGGTTATGCTGCTTGTGCATCGTGCGAAGTGTGACTAATTAGGTCTTCCAAGCTCTCCTCCATCAGCCATAGTTTTTGGCTGGGAAATCACAACTAGGTTGCTCGCACGAGTCGGCCAGCGGGGTCGTTGGTTGGCAACTTTGCTGATGTGTGCAGGACTGGTGTTTCTCTGTGACCTTGACAGGACATGCCGCGCCGGCAGCTGCAGCCGACTCTGTTCTCCTACAGTCGCCGCTGGACAGAGTTGCTGACCCCCCCCCCTCGCAGTCTTCAGTCTTTCTCTCTCTCTCTCTCGTTCTCTCTCTCTCTCTCTCCTTCCCTCTCTCTCTCTCTCTCTCTCCCTCTCTCTCTCTCGCTCTCTCTCCCTCCCTCCCTCTCTCTCTCTNCTCTCTCTCTCTCTCTCTTTTTCTGTTTGCGATGCTGATGAGTTTTTGAGTTTTGGCTCACTCTCGCGATTCGTATTGGAAAGTTGCTGCATAGAGCTGATTAAAGCTCTTAGCTTCAGGTGTAGGATTTCGGGTTTCAGATCTAGGATTCAATACAGCTGAGGATGTATCAATGCTTGCGCCGAAGGCGTGCAGAGACTGGAGGCCGAGTGAAGCAGTGCTCACGCTTGTGCACAGTCCGTTGATCTGCAGAAGCGTGAACGTGCGGGGATTTGCGCGTCCAAGGCTGAACCCATGAACCCCAAACCTAGGCAAACTTTGAACTTTAAATTCTGTATAAACCCTAAATTACTAAACCTTATAGATCCTAAATCCCAAACTTTTGGAAACAAAAGCTCATGGCTTCATGTCCCCGACTAGCCGTCTGGGTTTTAGGGTTCTGCGTGCTTTTGGTAAGCTTCGGAATTGGCAGAGCAGGAGCATTTATTCAAACCCGGGTTTCGGTGTACTGATTAATGCAATGCCTTCAGGCTCCTAACGAGAAACTGGCAAAGTATACCACCCAAACCCTGTTCTGTCTAATAAGGCCCCTATACTGAATGAACCTTCGTAGTAGCCCTTATGAACCTCTTTAACCTCCCAGCTAGGCACACTGTGACCACAAACCTAGCAATTTTGGGTTTGGGCTTAAGGTCTATGCTCCAGGGTTGACGGTTTGCTAAGTCCGATGAAAGCCGTAGCCCTCTTGGAGCTGTTATCAATTCTTCGTAAGGGTTTGAAGGGTTTGTGGTTTAAAGATGTGCGAAAAGTTGCTGTAGAGGGCTTCCTGGTTCAGGCTTTTGGACTTTTGAAAGGGTTTACAGGTGGTTTAGGTGTACTTCCAAGATCGGATTTAATGGGGTAATAAACATCTGAACCGGGGTTGCAAATACAATTCTAAAATAGAGATATCATGCCCCACTGCGCTGTTCATAGTGACAATCCCATACTATCATATGTTATAGTTTACTTGCATTGGTTCTATCCCTGGACACACAGGCCCCAGAACGCCCCTCAACGCCCACTGGAAGCATGGGACGTCGTCCTGGCTTCAGACAGACGGCTCTCGCCAATGGATTGACAAGTGCATCCCGGACAATGTTCGCTTCTCAATCCCCAAAGGGTCCTATGTACCGATATAGTAGAATGTAGGGTTTCCATATTAGGAATTACTATTGTCACTTAGGGAAGTATCCCCCATAACAGTACAAAGGACCCTTTGGGATAATCGGTACTGCTGCAGGCGTTCTTGAAGACTTCTCGGACGAGGGCTACATGCTCAGCCATGACTGCAGCAAGGGCTTTGACTGTTTGGCACCTGGTGTCACTGCTCGGTTGATGAGCTCTTGGAGTTTGCCACCAAGCCTCCCCCCCTGTGTGCAGGGATCTGGGGCCACCAGGAACGACGGGTCTCTTGCGGCGGCTGCACGCACGCGGAACCCCTCTTCACGGCCACCAGTGTTCCGCAACGTGACCCCGTCGGGCCTTTTGCGGCGATGCTTTGGGCTGCGTGCGGCCTGACCGAGGTTGAGGGCCACGTGCCGCCCCACCTGCCGGCAAAGACTACCATCTACGTTGACGACCGGTCCATCACCAGGAAAGACCCGCTTGCTTGGGTTGTTCGCATGCAAGCGCAACTGGTTCGCCTGAGTTTGTTGCGTGGTAGTTGGCCTGCATGCTGCTCCTTTTCCAGGGTGACGTGGGCGTCGGCTGGCGGCGGATGCCCGTCAACGACATGATTCGACAGCTTCGTAAAAGCTGTTTTCGTCGCTGAAATGAAATCTTCTCAATAAAAGCCTTGCTGGTCGCCTGACCCTTTGAGACAGCCGAAGTCCTAAACTCCTCCTATCAGAAAAATAACCCCATATACTATCCCTCAACCCCGAAACCCTACATCCGAAAGCCCTTAAACCCTCGACCCAAAAGCCCCTAAACCCTAAAAGTCCAAAAGCCCCTAAGCCTTAAACTCAAAAGCCCCTAAATCCAAAAGCCCTTAGCCCTAAGCCTCTAAAAGTCCAGAAGCCCCTAAAGACCCCAAACTCCCGATCCTCTGCGCAGGCACAGGGTGCCCTGGATGCGCGGCCATGGCGCTTTGCTGTGCAACTCCTTAGCGAGGCCAGAGTTATCTCACCATTTGCTTTCCTACTAGGGTTTTAGTATAGGGTTTAGGGTCTATATTTTTAGGGTTTAGGGGTTAGGGCCCTCTTCCCCTCGCGTGGCCTTGAATACAGGCAGCTCGAACACTGCAGTGGTTTCCGGTTGGATTTCGCATTCACAACTCTTGCCCCGCTAGTCGTTTCGAGCAGGGTATACCCCACCTCCCCGTGTGTGGAGCGACAGCTGCTCCCTCACTTGGACTGAACAGAGCATCAGCCCGGGTAACCTCGCCGCTGTGGAGCGACAATGGTCGGCTCAAGGGCATTAGAAGGTGGACGTGCCAAGGTTGGCACATGGGCATTTGTGGTGGGGACACGATTAGAGGGAGGGGGCGGGGGTTGAGAACCCGGAACCCGGACACATATATTGCTATTGTTTGAGAGTCCAGGCGTGCAAGGCCCAGGATTTGGGGATGTTCAATTGGGCGTTCTTTAGGTTGCAATCTGGCACAAGACCTATTGCATCTCAGCACCCAGGTTTGGTTTCAAAGCTCTTGAAGCCTCTAACGGCCCAAAGCCCCCAGCGCCGGATTTGGATTCGAAGCTCTAGGGCTGAAGGGTTCTTACACCAAAGAATCAGGGGAGCTGTTCTTCTGGGTTTTGGAGTACCATACTTGAATACTTTTTTTCTTAAAGGAACCCTTATGAAATAAAAGTTTATACTTTTTTCCCTGGTTACTTAAAAGCCCAGTCTTACAAGGTATTTGAAAGATGCAGTTAATAAGGTACCGAGAGCTTGGCGGGGACCCTTCAAGAAGTCACGGCGACAGGCGCAAGGCCACGGAATTGAGGAGGATACGGTGTTGGACAACACGCTGTCTGGGCCTTGGAACCGTGGGGAGGGGAGTGGGGAGGCTCCAAGTCAATAAAAGGCCTAATTGATAAGCCCCCTCCCTTTATGAGCTGCAGGGAGGTCCTGCTATCAAGGGGATGGTGCTACTAGTCAGGGTGTAGAATTGTGCTTATTATCGCCGTCATTTATTCGCAGCTGCCTCACCGTGAACTACGAAACCTCCCACACTTGAAGGTCCCACATGGAGAAGAAGTTGGGGGCTGATTAACCAGGGCTTTTAAGCAAGCAACTATGCCCACGAGTACCTTCAAACCCCAGGGTACCTATGACCTGACTCAGTCCCCTGATCCTTGAAGTATTCCAGTAGATCGGGGCTTGACCCGGAGCCATGCAGGAATAAGGAAGGGATACAGACACTATATATCACCACGGCCATTCTTGTGACTCAGACGACGAAGAGAAGCAAGGGATGCTACTGCTGCGGCAAGTCCTGTCATTTTTGTAATGCGCACGCATGCTTTGTTGTCATCGCTGTTATCATGACGATCACCGATGGAGGCACTGTGGCTGCTACCTCTTGGGCTGAGTATTGAAGCCTGCGGGAGTAACAAGATGGGGTGTGTGCATGAGCATCCTACCTGGACCCCAAAAGTATGTAGAATAATGGCCTTTTTTGGTTATGAGCCATTATTTTACCTACTTTGGGGGTCTAGGTACCATTTAGTGACAACATTATTACGGCCTGTAGTTTTCTGAAACTCGCGAATGCTTCCTCCAAGGGTCCATGTGATTCGGCACTGTATTTTGCATGAATTTGTGCACTCCCGAAGCTGCTATATGGGGGTTTCCGAAACTAGGGGACCCTAGTATAGTACCATAAATAGTAGGATCCTTATTGTAAGGACCCCCAAATTAGGTACCCCTAATTTTCGGAAACTCCCATGTGGCACATGCCTTGAAGGCCACAGTATATACTGCAAGTGCGCATGGGCCCGGTGGCTCTCGATGCCGACATCCCGCCCGCCCCTACCTTGACCGCCTGAACCCCTCCGATAGAACCCTTACTAAACCGTGAAAAGGAACTCCAAAGCCTACCGCAAGCCTTAGGACTTAAAAGTGCTTCAGAGGACATTTCCGGAGGCCCCCTAATGCGGTCATTCTTTTGAGGATGCGCTGCCTGACAAAACAGTGGCGCTTGGGTCAAGAGCTGTTGAGCCGCCGGGAGCCTTAGAGGGACCGGGCGGGAGCGATTACGGTTTAGGGTTTAGGGTTTAGGGTCTGGTGGGGGGGGGGATGAATACGGCAAGGGAAACTGTAGGTTCATCATTAACAAACCAAGCTTTCCTTTGGCGGTCTTGGTATCAGCATATTCTTTTCTTTGCTTAAGAGAGGGCTTTATGTATCATACTGTTCTGATGACTGTGTTTTTCAACTGCGTGCACGAACACAGGTGGCAAGTTGGGTGGGCAGCCCTTGAGCTTGCAACGGTTGGGAGACATCTCTGTTAGTAAAAACACATCCACAAGTTGTCAGAAAACTCAGGCAAGCTCCGGCCGTTGGCCGTTGGATGTTTAGATCTGCTAAAGTTTCTCTAAGCGTGATCTCAAAGCTGTACACTCAAACTTATGATGCTTAGAGTCCCAAAGGGTCCGAAGTACCTATGTAGTAGCATGTAGGGTTTCCAAAGTGCGAATTTCCATTATGATTTGGACCCTTTAGGGTTTATGTGTTGAATCTTGCCTTTTGTCCTACATGCAGTAGATATTTTAGGCTTAGGCTGGTATGCAGATGGCTTTACACTGATCATCCTAGGATTTGTCGAACTCCAAGCGCTAGGTTCCTAGGGTTTAAGTTAAGTTCAGGGTTCGAGTCCTTCCAACGTGAAGCTTGTCCAAGCTTGAAACTTGATGTCTGTGCCGCATACAGTGAAGCGTCAGTGTATCCTTGATCCTGCCCTGAACCCCGACATCTGGAACCCCTGCAGTACAGTTACAGAGAAGCCTTCGTTCCCCCAAAACCCGAGTTGAAACAATCCTCCTTCTGAACCACGACCTCAAAGCCAAAGGCCTTTGAGTCGTCCGAGTGGTGTTTCGAACCCGAAGGGTTAGGGTTTTTGGGCCTTTGGTTTCAGGGAAGCTTCGGGTTTTGTAGAAGACCCTATGCAAGCCCCTAAACCCTGAAACTCTGAAGCCCTGAAAACCGTAAACGCCCCGAAAACTTGAACCCAGGATCCCCACAAGCCCCGCTCCTAAACCCTCAACCCGTTTAAACCTAGACCCTCCATCTACCCTCTATCAGACCCTAAATGCCCATTATCTGGGGCCTCGATGGCCCTATTTGAGGCTACAAGGAGGGTCCTGGCAGCTTCAAACCCCTAGAGCCTCTAACTTACCTTTGGTTAGTAGGGAATGGAGGAATGGGGTACAATTATAACTACTATTACAACCATTCCTCCACCCTAAACCCTAAAACCTAAACCCTAAACCCTTAACCCTAAACCCTACTACTATTACTACCATTCTTCCATCCCCTACTAGCCAAAGGTAAGCTAAGCGCGGCCAAAGCCTCAAGCCCTTCAATCCCAAAGGGTGCCTTTGTACGGTTATGGGGGAGACTTCCCTAAGTCATAATGGCAATTTAAAAAAAACTACATTCTACTAAGTATATGGGTATAATGGTAATTTTTTTCAAAAAAAACCTACATTCTACTATATGGGTACATAGGACCCTTTAAATTTGGGAATCCAGCAAGTTCAAGCCCTGGAGCCCAAACCCCTCCGAGCCCTGAGCTAAACCCTAAACCCTTAACCCTAAACCAGGACCCTCCTTGTAGCCTCAAATAGGGGTATATGGCCCCAAATTCTGGGCATTTAGGGTCTAGAGGGTAGATGGAGGGTCTAGGAGCCCGAAACCCTACCTATAGTCTCCATTGTAGTTCCTTATTTTGGTTAAAAAAAATCTCTATTATAGGATCCTAACCATAAAACTGGTCAACCAAAAAAAGGAACTACAATGGAGACTCTAGGTAAACCCCTAAACCCTAAACCGTGGGAGCCCTAAACCGAAAACTGTCAAAAACCAGGCATGCAGCTTTTTGGCCCCGAGCCAAGTGCAGCCACCTACGGCACCGCTGCACGGCTCCTGGGTGAGGGCGCGCCTGCGCAGGCGAAACAGAACCCGTCTAGCAACCCATATATGGAGAATCCTTCAAAGAGCCTGTAAAGGTCCTCTAGTCTTGCTATTCAGTGTCTAAGGCGAAGCTCGGCTGCTGGCGGGTTCAGGGTTTAGGGTATTTTTTGGTTCTGAGAAGCTCCAAACCCTGCCTGAGCATCAATTAAGTCTTACACCCAACCCTCAACCCTGAACTTTCGTTGGGTTCGTTGTTTAAGGTTTGTACAGGATTTTGGGGTGTCGGGTTTATAGGCACTGCGGTTCTAGCAGGGTTCTGGTAGGGCTTTGGGATGTGAGGCCTAGGGCCTAGGGTTTCAATGTAATGGAGGAGTCACCGGAGCCTGAACAATATCTCACGGTCTTCTTAACTTGCTATAGCAGAACATGCGATGTTGTTTATCTTCAATCCCTCTTCCAGTCACGTTTAGACACGCATGTTTGAGAATCGCAAGGTTCAGATAGGACCCAAACTAATCAAAACCGCAGTGCTTACTTTGTGGATCTTTGCTGGGAGAGGGCTTAACCCCTAAAGCCGACATTTTGTGAGTTGGCCGTAGGCAACCCACCGGAACAGCAAACAACACACACCGGCGGAACCGGTATCCCTGAACAAACAAAGACAAAGCCTCAACCCTATGTAAACCCTAAACCTCGAAAAACATATCCTGAACCCGAAGCCCTTAACAGACAAAGCGCCGCTTTGCAGGCCTCAGCACTGCTCCAGCGGCTTCTGGAGGAAGCCCCCAGCGGGGCAGGGCCCGAACTTTCGGCAGCCCTTCGGCTCCTCAGGGCTTAGGTTTAGTCAGTTTTAGGGTAGGCTAGGGCTTAGAGGACTGAGCATCAAGGGATTTAGGGTTTAGGGTTTGGGGTTGTTTAGGGCTTATACTGGGTATATCGATTTTACAAGTCTGGAAACCTGGAACCCGATTTTGCGGGGTTCCGTCTTACTGTATAGGGCTTTCCATCATCTCAGATTTTTTGTTGGGTGGGGGGGTTAGGTAAGGCTTTGGTATGCTCCTCGGGCTGACTGGTATCCCTCAGCTCGTGACCAATGCAGCAACTCGTATCCCCATTTTTTGCCATCCGGGCTTCTGGAGGAGCAGGAGGAGGACGACGACGATTCCATAGGAGGATGCTGTGGGCGAAGTCGGATGTAATTATCTTAGTGGAGAACTTGCAAGAGGAGGTCGTTCTGGTCTCTGCACTGTAGTCAAGAGGTGGGGTGTTTCCTGACTGCAAGCCCCACAAGGCAGGACACGATGCGCCTTTCAGAAATATTACTCCCAGACCCCGACATGCTAAGCCCTAAACCCTAAACCCTCATTTCCGGAAAGGCCCTTTAAAAAAAAAAACTCAACCGAACCGTAGGCCCACACCCCCAGCCGGAAAAACCTTTGAGCTGAGGTCTTCAACGCTGCGCTTCGGGGGCTCCAGGCCGGGAGATCCATCCCTCCACAGCCATACCCTAGCCCAAAGGGTCCTATGTACCGATATAGTAGAATGTAGGGTTTCCATACTAGGAATTACTATTATGACATAGGGAAGTATCCCCCATAACAGTACAAAGGACCCTTTGGGTAAGGCTCCATGTACCCTTATAGTATATACTTAGGCCTTAAAGTACCTATAGAGGGACCCCTTTAAGGCTTAAGTATCTACTATAATGCTACATGGAGCCTTTGGGATAGCTTAGTGGCTTAGTGTGGTGTACAGTAGAAGCCCAAAAAGTTGGAAACCCCATAGCCTCAATCCTTAAGAGTCATGTATAGGGAATCCCAGCACTATTTGGCTTGAATCCGGTTTCCAACTTTGTGGGGTTTACTGTGGTCGAGTACAGTGTGGTGTAGTATAGCTTTGGAACCGTAATAGTACAATGCGCTGTAGTATAGCATAGTGTAATCTTGTTTTATCATAGTCCTAGTGCAGCATGATGTGGTGTAGTATAGCGTCGTATAATATACGATTATAGTATAGTTTGGTATGATATTGTTGTCTGTATTGTTGTCTGGGCTAGTGGAGTAGAGTATGATCGAGTATCATCGTATAGCACAGAAATCCCCGAACCTATGTCAAAACAACTCAGGATTCCATGTCGTCTTGGGCCGATGTGGGGTGAGGGAGGGTAGGGCTTTGAGGTTTCGGTTCTACTGCTAAGGGCCTTACAGGTTTAGGGGGGTTGGTTTAGGCTTTTCAGGCTTTCAGGCTTTTGGGGGTTAGGGTTGAGGTTTGTGGTTCTTATGGGGTTTTCAAGCTTTTTTGCCTAGGGTTTGTGGAGTTTGCGATATATGATTGGCAATCGGGCGATGACTGGAGCAATCCTAACTTGAATCCTAACCCTAAACGCCTCCCTTCCGGTTCTGCAAGTTCCTTGGGCCGCGGGGGGTTCAACGCCGTTTTGTCCATAGGTCGTCTCGAGGGTTAAAAGAACGAAATTCATCGCAGAGGCTTGACAATTGCGTAGATGTAGCGTTTCTGGGTATAGAGCTTTAGGGCCTAGACCCTGAAACTCTTGGAAAGATCCTTCACCCTCATGCCATTATTCGAGCACTATTGGCGCCTTGAGACTTTGAGCAGTTGTTTTGTAAAAGGGTCTTCATCGACGGCTGTTAAAATGGGTTCATAGGATGTTATAGGGCCTAACATATAGGGAGGTTCATGATCAGAACAGGGCTTGGAGGTCAACTACACTCAGTATAGCTATTCCCAGAGGGTCCTATGTACCGATATAGTAGAATGTAGGGTTTCCATATTAGGATTTACTATTGTGACTTAGGGAAGTATCCCCCATAACAGTACAAAGGACCCTTGGGGGTTTAGGGACTATACTAAAGGGCATCCTGATACTTGCTGTTCAGATCCCGGTAGCGCCCTTCCGCGGAGCAATGTCAGCAAGGGTTCATGGAATATCGGATTTGAGGGGGGGGTCGGAGGCCTCAAAATGGTAGGATGAAGGTAGGTAGGATTCAGGACCCCTTCTATACGGACTCTTACTATCTCTTACTTGGGATTCCCCGACCTAACTTCATCCACACCTCCAGAGCCTTTGAGGGTGGAGGGGTGAACTGCAGGCCACCGGGAGCTGGCAGCAGGGATTGGATGTCGCTGAGATGTACCTGGCAGAGGCCAGGGGAAGAGAACCCCGAGAAAGGGAACGGATAGTTCTCCAAGGAATGCCCCTGTTGAGTCTTTGGTTCAGTATGGCAAGTGGCAGCCAGCATTGAACCATGCATCCTAAAGTGAGCCCGAATTGAGAGAACGATTTGGATTAAGACCGTTTTGATAGTGACTGCTCGTTGTTGTGCTTGCTGTCGCTGCGATCATGCCCGTAACCAGAAGCAACTTCGATAGCACTGATCGGTAGCACCATTGGACATGATACCCTCCTCAAGAAAAGAAATGAACAACAGAAGGAGCAACAGAGGCTCCGTAATACTGTTTATACTTCTCAGGTTTGCATTTACTGCTGTTCTTTACTATGTCTGTCCCGCTGCGGGCAGGCAAGCTCTCGTGGTTGGAGGCCGTGCCACGAGATGTGCTTGGGCTCGGGATAGTGAGTTTAGCCTGCAGATCATGCTCTGTACACTCGTGGATGGGAAGCCCTCACGTACCCTGACCCCTAAACCCTGAACCCCTAAACCCCAAACCAATAATTCCTAAACCCCTAAAACCCCAAACCAATAATTCCTAAACCCCGAAACCCCTAACCTTGAACCAGCAGGGTACAGAGCAGCTCCTTTGTTTGGTAGGACTGATTCAGAGCATCCGAGCCAGGCTCGATCCGAGCTGCAGCACGAATGCCATGATGGCCTGCCGCGGCCCTAGGGACCAACGGGGGGGGNGGGGGGGGCACAGCCACGACTTCTAGAGAATACGCACGGCCTATTTTTGAATCAACCCCGAAGGCGCAGCCGGCAAAATAAAGGCCAAAGCAGTTGTCAAAGATTAATAGCCCGAGCTGCTATAGTTTATCAGCTCGCTTGCTAAGTCCGCTGATCCTCCAAGGCAGAAAGCCCTAGATGCTAAGAACTCAAAGCTCAAAGAAGCCCTAAAGCCATCAACCCTGAACCCCCCCCTACAAAACCCCCACAAGATCCGTGTAGAGTGAGCCCGGGTTGTGGTTTGTTTCCCTTTGCCAGGTGCAGTGGCCTCCGAGTGGCCCACGGCCCTTGCCGTTTTCGATGACTTCGGAAGGTGGGCTTTAGGCGTAAGGTTTAGGGTTTAGGGTATCTGGGCTTTGGAGTACCATTGAAATACAAGTTTATTCTTTTTTCTGCCTGGGTACTTAAAAGCCCAGGTATAGGGTTTGAGGTTGAGGGTTTAGGGTATAGGCTTTAGTTTAGAAACCCCTGAGGATCGTTCTTGGAGTTTGCGGTGTGGGTTTCAGGGAAACACAACCTTTCCAGCTCAGTCTCATCAACATCCCGAAGCCCTAAACCCTAAACCTTAAGTTCGCTGATGCAGACGAAAAAGGGCCCTTAAACAAAAAAAACCCTAAGTTTGCTGTAAGGGAAAGTCGATAGGGTCCGGCGTGGCACCAACTCGGGTCATCCTCCAGAGCTTGCATGGATGGCAGTTGCACTTGGCTTCAAGATCTGCACGGCCTCAACCCCTCAGGCCCTGACCCCTGAGCCGCTTGCACCTTTACCTACCTTTGGTTAGTAGGGAATGGAAGAATGGTAGTAATAGTAGTTATAGTTCTACCCCATTCCTCCATTCCCTACTAACCAAAGGCAAGTTTAGGGTTTGGGGTTTAGGAGTTGACGGCTTTGATGAAGATGCAGGTGGCACTGTGGTTTGGGGTTGGAGCCTCAAACTTGCGCATTGGACGCAGACTTCCGCAAAAGTCTTCTGGCTGGCCAGATGTTAGCTAGGTTCCCCAGTAGTACCCTTTTACCCTTTTTCTTTTTAGGTTCCCTTATTAAAACCGAATAGTAGGAAAAAGGGTACCCTTATTATACAGGCAAGTCCAAAGCGCCAGAGGCCTTGCAGCTCAACTTCCGCTGACATCCTACCTACCTCTGGTTAGTAGGGGATGGAAGAATGGTAGTAATAGTAGTTATAATTCTACCCCATTCCTCCATTCCCTACTAACCAAAGGTAAGCCTAAGCCCCAGAAGCCCGAAGGCCTAAAACCATCTAAAACCTTAAGACGCTAGAACCCTCAAGCCACAATGTCCCCTGCACCCCTCTGCAACCATCCTCTGTGCTCAAGGCTCAAAAGCCTCCATCTCGCACCCTCTCAAAATTGGTCTTACAGTAAACACCAAATATATAATATTCCCTTATATAGTCCCGAGAGAATTGCAGTATAATATTCCCCAAGCCCTTTCCCAGAGAGCCCAATACCCCTTAATTAAGCAATATATCTTAAATTATAAGGGGCTTCATAATATGATTTAAGCTATATTCCTTAATTAAGCAATATATCTTAAATTATAAGGGGCTTCATAATATGATTTAAGCTATATTCCTTGATTAAGCAATATATCTTAAATTATAAGGGGCTTCATAATCTGATTTAAGCTATATTCCTTAATTAAGGGGTATTGGGCTCTCGGGGTTCCTACTTATTGGGCCCCCCTGTAGTAGGTGGCGCCTTGAAGAGGACATCGTCGCCGTCACCTGCGCGGCTCGCTTGGCGATTAGTAGTTATGTAGGTTACTATTTTGGAGAGTATATGATAATTAGGTACTTGGACCCTTGAGGTAGGGTTTAGGGGAACCCGTGCAGGCCGCCATTATTCTCTACCTGCATCTCCGAACCTTCCTATAGTCTCCCTTGTAGTTCCTTTTTTGGGTTAACCAAAATCTCTATTTTGGGATCCTAACCATAAAACTGGTCAACCAAAAAAAGGAACTACAATGGAGACTCTAGGACTCTAGGTAGGATGCATGGTTTGGTCATGCCGTCGGGGCTGCTTGGGACCTTAGTAGTTAGAACAGCGTCGTGGGATATGTTAACATGTAGTATAGTAATGACCATCAGGGAAGCCTGAGGAACTTGAGAATTTGGCTTTAGGGTTTTGGGGTCGCCTGGAGATCTTAGGCATTCAGAGTTTGCGCTGTAGCAGTTTGGGGTGTGCGTTGAGGATTTGGGGCTTGCGGTTTTGGTCGGTGTGTTTTAGACTATGGGTGGAGGTTTTGGATGGTTTTGGGTTGCTTCGAAGCTTACTTGTACACACCCTGCCAAGAAGGATGTAGTACCCAAAACCCTTCGCCCGAAACCCTATACCTGTACCCTTAACCCTAAACCTCATCCCCAAACAAACTATCATGCGATATCTGGCGACGCACTCGAGATGTTCCAAGAAAAGGTTGGAGCTCCTGCGATATTTTGCCGACTCCTGTGAAGTGCATGAAGTTTCACGCGCACGCCACGGCAGAGCCTGTTGGGGTCCTTGAGAGACTCCTTGGCCCGGATCCGGATCCACTCAAGGCGAAGATGGTGACGTTTATTGTTGGACTGCGAGTGAGCGCTCTGATGTGCCGACCTGCGGTACACACGACGAGTCGATGGTCACACTTGCGACGTCCAAGCCGTCGCCGCCGCTGCTTGACTCAACAAACGCGCAGGTCGACTCGCCGGATTTGTAGGCCGCCTTGAGCGTGCTTTGGAGCCTACGGCTGTGCTGCGCACAGCGAGTAGAAGCCTGCTGATGTGAGCGAATAAGAGAAGGTGTTTGCAGCCAAGGCCTCCCGAGCACGCAATGCTAGTCGCGAAGCGCTGTAGGGTATTGTGTAAGGTGTACTGGCATGTTTAGAGTGTCTGCCTGATCACTGAGACAGCAGCGGAGGGATCTGAAGTAATAATGGGTGTGATGCTGATGTTGTGTGATGGAGCAGCTGCCGTCTATCTGACCCTCCCCTGAACCCTTGGAGCATCAGCGTGTCGGTGTATTTTGGGTCGTATTATTATTAGTTCCTTGCGCATACGTCTGCTCCGGTCCAGTGCCTCAGCCAAACCTGGCCTTCAACCTATCAGATCTCTAGCAGGCCGAAAAGATGCGTTTCGCAACAGAAAACACCTTAAACCCTAAACCCTAAACCCCTAAACCCTAAACCCCTAAACTTTAGGCCTAAACCCTAAACCCTAAACACCATAAACCCACGGCTCAGGTTTTGCATGCCTTGCAGCGGGGCGAGCTCTGGGAGGAGGCGCCGGGCCGGCGTTTTGCTGTTTCCGCTGAATGCGGCGGGCTCGGTAGGAACTTCTGAAATTCTAGTATTACAACGCTTGCGAATGTCAAGAAGCAGCATAATAAGGAATGTAATTATTGTTTGTGATTTATGATCATCGCAAAGATCGGTGCTGCTTTGTTCTACCGGGTGGTATAGGGCGTTGATGACGGTTCTTGTAGTGCTTTGTAAGGTTGTTTTGTAGCCGGTGTGTTTGCAAGGTTCTTCCGGGGGGCTTTCCGAGGTTCTTACATGTTTCTTAAGGCTTCTTCAAAGGTTCCGATGGGATTCCGACATCTTGCAGTTTTTGTGTGTGTGGGTGGTGTTCAAGGCTTGCTTTGCTGTGTCTTGGGGCTCTGGGCTTCAGGGTTTTCGGGCTTCTGGTTTAGACATCTGCAGCGTTGTGGGACGCAGAGCTTGGAGTAGTTCAGGTTGTTTGGTTTTGGGGTTTAGGGTTTAGGGTGTAGCCTACTGCCAGGATGGGGCTCGAGGTTTCGCCACGAGGGATTCAAGTTGTTTAGGGGTTGGGGTTTAAGGGTGTTGGGTTCAGGGCTCCATGTTAAGAGCTATGGATTCAAGGGGTTGAGGGTTTGATTGTGAGAAGCCCAAACATTGAGACCCAAACCGCACTGAAGGGTGGGGATTCACTCCAAAAGGCGGGATCTTTGGTTGCCGCCTGAAGTTGCCTGCGTCATTGCCTGTTATGTCCCCTGATCTTTCAAGTGGCGGCTGCCGCCCGAAGTGGAACATTTAAGCAGTGCAACATCCAAGATGGGTCGTGGATTGCTCTACCACTGGCTCGTGGCCGGTGCTACCGGGGACTTTCTGTAGTGGTGCTGTTTCTGGTACCAGAGGCTCTATAGCTCGATCCCAGTGCTACTTATATTACTGAGGTATACGGGAAAGGCCCGCGTTCACAGGTTCACGTGCACTCGTCCAGAAGGGAATCCAGGCCAGAAAGCAAGCTGAACGGCCCGATGAGAGTTCCGGAGCCAGGAGCAATTTCGCTGAAAGGTTCGGATGTGTTGTAAACCCTAAACCCTAAACCCTAAATGTAGTAAGAGTTGCAAAGACTTATCATTGCTTTCAAGGGCTTCAGAAGCAGGAGGCCTTAAGTACCAATTCTGGCCCGGCCCCGAACCCCCAAAAACTCGTCAACCCCAATCAAGCCTCGGGCAAAGCCCTCAACCCAAACAGCCACCCAAAGGGTCCTTTGTACTGTTATGGGGGATACTTCCCTATGTCATAATAGTAATTCCTAATATGGAAACCCTACATTCTACTATATCGGTACATAGGACCCTTTGGGCCCTAACCCTAAACCCTAAACCCAAACAGCCATTCACGAAGGCCGTAGAGCTTCTGCGTGAAGCTTCTGCGCAAGGCCGGCGTTGCAGAGATGGCTTGGAAGTCTTTTTCTGATGCTTGGAGCCCTTAATCACAGGGGCTCCATAGTAGTTCCTTTTTGGGGTCCATATTTAGAATCCTAGAAGGTAATCCCCAAAAGGAACTACTATGGAGCCTTTGGGTAATCACAGGGTTGAGCGGAGGCCCCTGTCAACCCTGAACTCTCTATATCAGACTGTTGGACCCTCGAATACCGATGGAGAAGGGTACCCCCGCTGTAGGCAGAGGTGATGGAGAACGGATTTCGACGACTTTGCGGTCCTGTAGCTATGCCAAACCTCAGCAGTTCCAGTTTCAAGCCAACGAATCCCAAGCCCAGATGACTTTGAAGCTGTCACCCTTTGCTGCTGGCTTGTCTGCGCAGCTGCTCCGTTTGGTCTTCCTTGCTTCCCTGGCCCTCTCATTGGAAAGATGCCTTTGTGGGGAGAACTCCATGATGAGCATGGTACCAAGGGCATTTGGGAGCAAAGGTCCTCGGGCGCAGACTCTGTGTAGGGTCCTTGGTGGGATCGAAGGGAAGCAGTTCGAGAACGAAGGCTGCCTCCAGGCTTCAGACAAGCAACTAGGTACTGTGGTTCTCTAAATTACTGTCCCGCTTAGGCTCCTTTATGCAAGGTTTGCTTTTGGGTTCCAAAACAGACCCTAATTTAGAGAACTGTCCATATGTCTTTCTGTTTGCACACGATCTTACCATCCGGGCCTGAATGTCGTCATGCCACTCCTTCGACGTACTGTGCATGCTCCAGAGGTATGCTGCAAGAAATGAAGAACTTGGCCTCCGAGCAAGAAGCTCTTGCCCATGAATCCGGCAAAAGCCTCGACCGAAAGCTCCAGCATTTGGAGACATCGGTGGAGTTCATCCGCTATGCCGAGAAGCACGGAGCAGATATAGATGTCAAAGGTAAAGCCTATGCCCGAGTAAGCAAAGGTGGCGTGTGGTGGGCGCTTCGTACCAACAGGCAGGCATTCCGGAAGAAGGAAGTGAAACACATCATCATCACTGCTTTCAAGGCCATGGGCATAGCCTTCGGCAAGAAATCGTGACGTGAGCAGATGTGATTTGGCTTCAGCGTGATCCTGAAAGCGTGGCTGGTCAGCCAGTCAGGAGGTTCACTGTTTGCCAGGCAGTCGTAGCAGCATAGAAGCAGTTTCCGACGCTATCGTTTGAGGCTCCAATGGATTTCGGCATGTTGTTCTTTTGTTGACAGTAGCCATGCGCCGACTAGCGACAGGCTGAATGAATTAAAGCATGTGTGTCACAAGACTCGCCAACAGTGCGTGTGAAGTAGGCCCTCAAGCCTCCGACCATGGAAGAAGCCGCACCGTTTCTCAAGAGTGCGAGGCTTTGTCGCAGCACCTGGGAGACCGAGTGCGAGTTTCTTCCCTGACGGAATGTGGCGGCTACGCGACTTTGTGCGGTCGAAAATTTGCTTGTGTCACTCCTTGCGCGCTTCTTCTTCGGATGGCTTTGAATCTGCGCGGGTTTAACTCTTTTCATTGGGATCGATGTTTGTTGTGATTCCCTTCTAGAGTAAGACTAAAGGTTGCGTACCAGTGTGTGCAACCGTGTGGAGTTCGTAACCTTGACTGGTGATTATCTGTTTTTTAGACGACCACAGCAACAAGGACGAGACCAGAAACTGTAAGAGGCTGTCAAAGCTGCTGTTTGTGATCGAGCTTTACCTGCAAGAGGCTTCTTTCGACTGAATGTGTTTTTGGCAGCGGATGGCCGAAACATGGGAGTTTCGCAACTTCGACCGTGCCCGATCCAAGACAAATACTGAACAGACATGACACACTTAAGCGATCTTCTGCGGCGTGTCGAATCTTTTGCCAAGATAAACCAGAAGCTCTACAAACCCTACAAACTCTCAGCAAACCCCTCCGGTTTCCGCAGGGCTACAGCCGAACCTGAAAACCCAGAATGCCCTCCTGGCCACTCGTCAGCAATCCAGCCTTCGAAGTAGCATGGCCTCTTAGATTCCTCTTGCTCATGCAAGCATGCAAGCATGCATGCATGCATGCATTGGATGGATGGATGGATGGAGGGAGTGACGGATGGATGCATGGATGGAAAGGTGTGTATAGGAGTGTGAACTGCTCATGAAAACCTACTTCTAAATGTGGATGTACATACAAATTTAGATATGCATGCACATGAAAATGTAAACATGGTGTTGTTATAAAAGCAAACACAAACGGACATGCAACTATAACTTCGACTATTTGCATAAGCATGAACCTGCATGTCAATGTGAATGTAAATACGTATGTAAGCACGAATGCAAGCACTATGTATGTGTCTATTATACTTTTCGTATTTACTTATACATCTGCATATGTATGCAAGTCAGTACAAGTCTATCTACAAAGATAATGGTAAACATTACCACAAACACAAATAATATAATAAGATATATAGATACGACCAAACTTGAAAATAGCAGTGCTAATTTCAATGTGTAAACACACATAGATAGGATAGACACATGGGTAGGGAGATAGAAAAATATAGGTGCACATACGGATATAGATATAAATACAGGTATAGGCATTGGTTTTGGTGTATGGGTACAGATGTATATGTATAGGTATACAGGTATAGTAAAAGTAGAGGTACAAGCATAGGTTCAACTATCGATACAGAATTAGATACAGATACAGGCACAGATACAGATATTGAGATGGATAGAGATATACAGACAGATACTGATGGAGATGCAGATATAGATAAAGACATAGATTTAGATGTAAATGTATATATTGGGAGAGAGCTCGATATAGATGTAGATGCAGATGAGTAAGTACATATAGATATAGATGCTGATGTATGATACAATACAGGTAGGTATGTATATAATTATATGTATAAGCAAAATACAAATGCAAGTATGAGTACAAAAGTAAAAGTTGCGTGAACATATGTGTAAACGTACATGTTGGCAGATAAGCCGTGTTCAGTTTCAAACCCAAAGGGTCCCATGTACCGATATAGTAGAATGTAGGGTTTCCATATTAGGAATTACTATTATGACTTAGGGAAGTATCCCCCATAACAGTACAAAGGACCCTTTGGGAAACATCATGAACAGCATTGGTTCAGGTTTTGGAATGGTTTTCAATCGTTTGGGCACATTAGGGGCTCCTGTCACAACGCGAGATTTCTGATCTGGCTGTAGTTGGTTCCTTTGCAATAACCTAAGCAAGGGAACTGTTGCGACAACTATTTGGAGCCCCAATTGAGGAATGTACAGCCTTACAGGGCCTTACATACAAGACTCCGTTATTATGCCAACTTCCCGGTCTTACTAGTTCCTACTAGGGAATGCAGGAACAGAGTCCATCCGCAACTCCTTTGGGCCCCAGCTTGATGTAACTGTGATATGCACCAGAAATCCTTTTGTCCGTCGACAAACCAGTCGGTCTTGACATGGGAAAGGCCTGTAACAAGGCACTTGGGCTTTGAGGGCCGGTCATGCCGAGGTCGAAGGTGAAAATTGGGTTCAGGGCTGAGAGTCTAAGCACTGGGGGGGTTCGACAGCTTCGTTTTCGCATGTAGGCCTCGGGTGGCGGATGGTGGCGGGGCTCGGTTTTCGGATATGGGGCTGAGGGATGCCAATCAAAAAAAAATTGCAATCAACAAAAACTTTTTTTCCAATCAAAAAAAACTTTTCCCTTTTCATTAGAAGAGAAGGAAGGAAGGCAGACAGGCAGAAAGGAAAGAAGGAAGGCGGAGAGAGAGGAAGGAAGGCAGGCAGGCAGGCAGGCAGGCAGGAAGGAAGGAAGGAAGGAAAAAAGGAAGGAAGGAAGGAAAAAAGGAAGGAAGGAAGGAAAGAAGGAAGGAAGGAAGGAAGCAAGGAAAGGAAGGAAANAGGCAGGCAGGCAGGCAGGCAGGAAGGAAGGAAGGAAGGAAAAAAGGAAGGAAGGAAGGAAAAAAGGAAGGAAGGAAGGAAAGAAGGAAGGAAGGAAGGAAGCAAGGAAAGGAAGGAAAGGAAGGAAGGCCACCGCCACCACCACCGCGACTACTACTACTACTACTACTACTACTAGTACTACTACTACTAGTACCACTACTACTAGTGGTAGCAGTAGTACTACTACTACTGCTACCACTACTACTACTACTACTACAACTGTTGATGATATAAATCCTGCATTAACTTAAGGACCCTAAACTATGGGAATTATGGTATATTCCTTATTCTGGGTAATGCCGGATTTATATTATCAACCGTACTGCTACCAGTACCACTACCACTACCACTACCACTACTACTACTACTACTACTACTATTACTGCTACTACTACTACTATTACTATTACTGCTGCCATGACTAAAGCCAGTACAGCTAGTGCTGCTACTACTACTACGACGACGACGACTACTACNCTACTACTATTACTGCTACTACTACTACTATTACTATTACTGCTGCCATGACTAAAGCCAGTACAGCTAGTGCTGCTACTACTACTACGACGACGACGACTACTACTACTACGACTACTACTCTCACTACCGCCATGACTACAGCCAGTGCAGCCAGTGCTACTACTAGTACTCCTACTCCTGCTCCTACTACTACTACTACTACTACTAGTACTAGTACTAGTACTAGTACTAGGGGACTACTACTACTACTACTACTACTACTACCACTACGACTACGACTACTACTACTACTACTACCTCCGACAACGATGACGACTACTACCACTGTTACTACTACTTTGACTAATTCTACTTTTATCACTATTAGCACAAATAGTACTACTACCTCTACTACTACTACTACGACTACTACTACTACTACCACTACTATTATTATTATTAGTACTACTACTACTACTATTACTACTACTACTACGACGACGACTACTACTACTACGACAACTACGACTACGACTACTACTGAAAGTTTTTTTATGGGGACGAAATCTCCGGATGCTCCTAGGCTTGCCTGTAAACTGGTAGAGAAAGTTTTTGTGATTGGGAAAAAGTTTTTTGATTGGCTAAAAGGTTTTTTTGATTTTTGCGGAAAGTTTTTTTTGATTGAAAAAAGTTTTTTTGATGGGTTTCCCAAAGAGGGCTTAGGAGTCAGCCCAGAGAGCCCAATAATCCTTTATTAAGCAATACACTTTAAATTATAAGGGGTTTCATATTATGATTTACGCTATATTCCTTAATTAAGGGGTATTGGGCTCTCTGGGAGCGTGTCGGGTTTCGGATATAGATTGGCGTTTGGGGATTCAGAGTCAGGGCCCGACATCTTCTTGGGACCTTATGCACCACCACTGCGGAACCTTCCGCGAAACTTCGGGAAAGCTATCGCAAATACTTAGGGAAAAAGTAGGGTGCTGTCCCCTGAGCCTTTGAGTGCACTCCGCTCCGTTTTGACCGAGGCTTGCTGCACTGAAGCGGGCCAGTGGCAGTCCCTGGGCGTGACATGAGTTCTGCTGGGTTTGTACCTAGAGTCTCCATTGTAGTTCCTTTTTTTGGTTGACCAGTTTTATGGTTAGGATCCTATAATAGAGATTTTGGTTAACCAAAACAAGGAACTACAATGGAGACTATAGGTATGTTTCCAAGGAGCAAGCTTATCAGCTTGTTCCTCAGACAGTGCCACACTCTGGGGTTCCAGCATTACCGCCGAATTTAGTGTTTAGGGTGTAGGGGTTCACGGTTTAGGGTTTAGGGGTTTAGGGTTTAGGGGTTTAGGGTTTAGGGTTTAGGGGTTTAGGGTTTAGGGTTTAGGGGATTGGTTAATGCAGCCGCACGTGTGGATGCCGGGAGCTGCCCGGGACGCAGCTCTTGCTATGGCGCATCACATATTTGGCGCTGATGTCTTATGTTTTACACGAATTTCCTCTAGCCAAATCGGACTCCCTACCCGTGATCCATGGAGTCTATGCTGCACGCAGGGGAACAAAGGACAAGCCCAATAGGATGTTCCCTACATAATTTCACCCTTGGTATGATTAGGGTTTATGTTCCATATTTAATGTAGACCCCCGATTCATGAACCAACCTTTTCTGTTAAAGGCTCGAAGACGAAGATCCCCCTTCTACTCCTTCTGATGGGAACGGGGTTTATAAATCAATGGTCTACATTGCTTTTTGAGAGTTCCTTGAGGGGGGTCCCTTTGGAGGGTTTCCTTTAAGGGTTCCTTTAGGATTTCTTTTAAGGGTCCCTTTCAGGGCTAAGGAGTCGCCGAGAACCTAAGCCCCACGCTTTGCGCTGGATGGGTTCAGGGTTTAGGGTTTTGGGATGTTTTGGGTCTGGAGACCAGTGCTAAGGGTTTAGGCTTTTGGGTGTGGGGTTTTGGGTTTATAGGGCTTAGGGTTTATAGGGAAGCCCTCAACCCCAAAACACCAAACCGCAAAAAAGCACCGGTGGCGCCGCCCAGAGAGCCCAATACCCCTTAATTAAGGAATATAGCTTAAATCATAATATGAAGCCCCTTATAATTTAAGGCATATTCCTTAATTAAGGGGTATTGGGCTCTCTGGGCGAGGTTCAGCCTAGCTGCGCTGGAGGCGCCTCCCTCGGCGTGGGCTCCGGTCGGTTTCGGGCTCGGGGCTCGGGGCTGGGACTTCGGGGCTTAGCGGTTTCAGGCGTTTAGCCCAAAACCTGCAGCCCCAAACCCCCAAACCCTGCACAAGCCCAACAAAGCCTCATAAAAGCGTGTTATGAAATCTCGTTCCAAAGCCTTGTACAAGTATTTTGTACCAAAGCCCTAATCTAAAAGCATCTTAAAAAACACCACGCAGCCTTAATCCAAGTCGCTGAAGGAGAATCCATCTCTGGGGCATCGATCAACCCCTCAGTCTTTCAACATAGCCGGGGCCCTGGGCGCACTGCGGGTTAAGGGTTAAGGGCTTAGGGTTTACGGTTTAATGTTCAGGGTTTCCGGGGTTGGGGGTTTCGGGTCCATAAGACGTCACTATTTGGGTTGGGCCCTTAGGATTGAGACCTTAAGGTTTGGGTTTGGGTTTTTAGGGTTCAGGGTGGTACGGCTTTAGGGTGCTAGGGTTCGGTTAGTCCTTTAGCGTTTGACCAGCCCTTTACCTTGAAGTCGAAACCGAGGTGATACTACTTGCCTCTTCAAACACCCCTAAACCCTGAGCCTTCAAAGCTCAAGGTGTTAGATGCACTGCATCGATCAGGCCGGGCACAAACGGTGGGATTTTCGGGTAACACAGGGGCCCAAATAAATGCCAATGCTGTCTGGGGTTCTTTTGTATATGCAGTGTAATATGCCCCAAATCCCTAGTCTAATTATTTAAGTCCCTTGTATTACACTGTTCGGTGTTTTGAGATCGCACACACAGAGGCTACTTTGAATGGCAATTCGAATCTATTGAAGCTCGAAACTTGCCCAACACATGTTGACGTTTTGTTCCCAGGGGTAGATCCAGAACCAGGGCGCTTCGCTTCAAAGCCATGTTCCCTGTTGATGCTTCGTTCCACGGTGCAGGTGCAGAGTGTAGAGTCTTGCTTTGCACGGCGTCGTGTCCAAAACCTAAGGTCGAGCCGCACTGTTGTATTATTGCATGATGTATGCAGAAGGTTATATGCCTTTACAAAACCCTTGCTGCAAGCTTTGTAAAGTCTCATAAACCCTATCTGTACGGCTTTGGGGAAATCCTGGAAACACCGATAAAGAAGACACTCCTATAATGTTGTAAGGAACCTTGTGTGTCAGAATTCAGGGCTGCTGGGTCCTTTGGTCACCCCGGACATTTAAAGAGGCTCCAAGTGGCCTCACTGCTTGCACCTCTTCGAGGCAAGGCTAAGTGGGTTAAGGGCCCCTAAACCCTGAACCCTAAACACTGAACTCAAAACCGTCTAGGGGTTCAGATGGGCTCTTGGGGTTGAGTTCGGTGGAGTTTTGGTTTTGGAGGATCAGGTGTTTGAAATGTAAGTACTTAGTGGGGCTCGATGTGATTCCGTAATCAATGCCGTAGTTACCTCAAGTGCACCGCTACTGCTACTTGCCCTGCTCCTTTAAGCAGGCTTTTGCTGGGGCCTTGACGTTTGTGCAGGGTTGGTAAGGGCAGCAACTGCGTATGCAGACTGGAGTCTTGTGTGTTTGAACTTGTCGCTGCGGGTATCCGAAGCTATGAAGGGTTTCTTTGAAGCCTAAGGGGTTGGAGCACGATGATGATGCGGAGGAGACAGGCAGGAGGAGCCGCAAAAACATGATGATGGCGAGCACCGAGATGATACCGACGATGACGATGATGATAATGATGATGGTGGTGATGGCGATGGCGACGGCGATGATGATGGTGATGATGGCGAGGATGATGATGATGATGACGATGACGATGATGAACATGACGATGGTGGCGATGGTGACGACGATGATGATGAAGATGGTGATAACGATGATGATAACGATGATAACGATGATGAAGAAGATGATTATGATGACGATGATGCTGATGATGCTGATGCAGAAGATGACGATGATGAAGGTGATGTTGATGATGACGATGATGAGTAGCTGTGCCTCAATGAGGCATCGAAGAGCGTAAGAAGCCTCATTTTCCCCGCAATCACTTCTTTCTTCTGTTTGTAAACGGGCTTTTGAACTCGACTTCCGAATGCACATCCCTGGCTCTTGCACGCCGGGCAAGCATTTTCTGGCAAATAGCGAAGTTCTCAAATCTTGCGGCTACGCGCGCAGGAAATTCCAGCTCGCACATCCAGACCGCCGAACCTCATCTCTTCTGAAGCAGCTTGGAGGCAAACGATGGCCCACAGCGACCCCAGTGTGTGCTAGCTACTACGAAGGCATCTCGACAATTATACATCCAACCTTGACATCACTAATATTCCTTCGCATCCTCACCACCCTGACCCCGAGCTTCATCAACATCATGACCGCTTGCGCCACTAGACTTTATCTCCCCCTTCTCCTTCCAATCGTCTACCGCAACCATAGCACGTGCAACTTCATTGTCTACTCGCAATCCTCACCACGGCTACGTGCTACTGATGCTGCCGCCGCTGCTGCTGGCTCCATCATCACGAACAACAGCTACTACTGCTCCTCCTCCTACTCCTGACATGGCTTTTGCTGCTGCCTTACTCATCGCGACTGAAACTGAAATCACTTGCATTCCTCTGCCAGCATAGTCATTACGTTTGACTGCATTTGATATTAATTTCCCTTGCCCTAAATGTTAAAGAGTTTGTTGTGGTGGATGCTGAAGCCTCTACATTCTCAGCCACCGCTTGAGGTGATACTGGAAGAGTGTGCAGGTGCTCGTCTGTGGGAAGGCCTCATGAACTGATGCCTTTTCTTTCCAACTATACCCTACAAGCCCTGAACCCTCATCAAGCCTAGATGGTATTGAAAGCCTTAGACATGAAGTTGTTGCCCTCTTGTCGTTCAGCAAAGGTATGATCTCAGCTTCCTCAGGTTGTGGTGTTTAGCCTTAGAGAATCGGTGGCGAAGGTCCCGGTTGCGCGTTTAGGGCGCAGAGTCTGCCGAACCCCATGCATGCACAGCCGTCTGCATCCACTGGGGTATAGATGTAGGGCTTAGTTGGGTTTGGTTTCTTTGGTTCAGAATTTAGTTTAGTCTTGTTTATTAGCGATACCGTCCGCAGGCGCGCTGGCAATGCAAGGCGCTGCGGCGCTACTGCGAAGGACGAGATGTCAACAGCAAATAAACGCAGAGTTGGCGGCACGACCGGTCGCTCTGCCAGAAGTCTAGTCTGTACAATGCAGTAGCAATTGTCGTCGTAGTAGCAGTAGAAGAAGACGTGAAAGCGGAGGTAGAAGTAGCAGCAGCAGTAACAGTAGAGATAGTAGTAATCGTCGTCGTCGTGGACGTCATCGGTTTTGTCGTGGTAGTATGGGAGTCGTCGCTTTGCCTTCGCAGAAGCCGCAGTGGCAGAAGTAAGGGTCCAAGAAAAGCTCTGGCTAGAGTGAACCCCAGAAAGTTGGAACATAGTTTTAGGAGGATTCATGCTGGGATTCCCTATACTTTACTGTAAGGGCATGAGGCCAATGATGTTCCAACTTTCTGGCTTCTGCTATAATGATTTAAGAGTTTAAGGTGTGACGGTCTCGCTACGGAGACAAGGTTGTGGCGAAGGTTGTATTGTTCAAGCGTCTCGTCTTCGGGTGAACTTACTTCCCAGGTTTTCAAGTCCCAAAGGGTCCTATGTACCGATATAGTAGAATGTAGGGTTTCCATATTAGGAATAGTAATGACTTAGGGAAGTATCCCCCATAACAGCACAAAGGACCCTTTGGGAGTTTCGGATGAAAGATGAAAGATTCTGGGTTGATAGCTCCGGGCTCGAGGGATTTCATTGCAGATCTGCTCAATCTGGCGATACCAAGCCCGCAAAGCCCTGAACCCAAGCCCCACAATGCCGCCCACAATATAGAATATAGAGGTCTCAACAGTTGCCCTGATGCTCGCTACTTAGACATACTGTAGTCTACCGCGCTGGTTGTTAAGGCACCTGTATTACTGGGTTCTTTTCACGGAGACTAATCCAAGCTCCCACAATCAAACGTAAACGGAAACTCGATGATTTACTGTAGAGCCCTGCTATGGTAACTCAAAATAGATTCCTTATAAACAAGAACCAAGATTGAGCCCAGAGGACAGATACACCACCTCTCCTTCTTCGGACATGAGGGGCTCTCATCGTGCGCTGCCCTCGGGGCTTGCCTGAAGGGGCTCTAAGTGCAGGCCTTTTTCCGCTATTCTCTGTGAAAACCCCTATACCTAGAGTCTCCATTGTAGTTCCTTTTTGTGGTTATCCGAAATCTCTATTATAGGATCCTAACCATAAAACTGGTTGACCAAAAAAAGGAACTGCAATGGAGATTATAGGTAGAGCTCATTCACCTTTAGAGTAGGTTACTGGGTCTGCGATTATCGGAGGGTTGAACGTAACCAGTACTTAGGGAGCTGACTTCCCATTTTTGAGGACCACCTCTTCATCCCAGTCGTAGCTCCTTTTGGTGGTTGCTTTGCTTCTGCTTGATTGACTAAATGTAGGAATCCTACCCATAAACAAAAAACCTGGTCAACCAAGAAGAGGAGCTACATTAGAGGCACCCGCATACTGAGGCTTAAGGAGTCTTTCGAGGGGTTTCCCTCTTCATAGTTTTTAGCTGTCCCGCACACAATGGCGTACAGTCCAGCTGGGTAAGCTGGTGACACTGCAAGGCTCTGAAACCCGCAAACTCGGCTTTTTTTGAAACGCTGCTTGTGAAGCCACATGTGGTAGTCACAAAACTATAGCCATGCGATCGATTGCTCCGAACGGCTGGGCTTTGGGAATTCGTACTTTAGGTTTTATGGACATCTTTCGGTCACACGGTATTTGCGGGCGGTGCCCGGAGTTCCAAAATCCCCGAAACCGCAAAAACTCCAAACTCTGAGCCGAGAGTTTGAGTGGACGGTCTCGTTTACTGTTTTCGCAGCCAGGCATTCTGATCAGCTCGTATGACGTTGATGCACCAGTCTGGCCCCTGCCTCAACAGCCTTCGGGTTTAGGTTTTAGGCTTCAAACTTCAGGCTAGTTTAGCATTTAGGGGCTAGGGACGGGTAGGGTTTACAGGTTACAGGTTAGATCGACTATTGCTTCGAGCATTGCTGGACTTCGGCTGTACGCAACCCACATGCCATCCGACACAGCGGAACGCTGCGAAGCACGCGGGTGAGAGCCCACAGAGGGTTGCTAAACACATCTGAGAGCTTCAGAAAGTTATACCCTAGACGATGCGCATAGGCCGGCAACACTACCCTCCAAATTTAGGAAACCGATCTGATGCTGCGAACGCGTCGGGCCTGTCGAACAGGCTCTTGGAGACTCATTCTGCAAGATCGGCGGCACTCGTCTTGGATGCGTGCCACTTGGAAAGCCCAATATGGTGGTCCAAGGTTGGCGCGCTTCAGATTGTTAGGCTTTCGATCCGCCGACTGGAGCGCAAGAGGAGCTTCGGCTCCTCCTGAGGATCGTAAACCTCCTGAAGCCACAAATCCTGAAGCCCGAATAAAGCCCTGAATAATTCCCCCACCCCCCCGGGCCTCCCAAAAGGCACACACGGCGCCGCCGGCCGAGGCAGTTCGTTGGGCCTCGTCCTGTGAAGCCTTTCCACTTGGACGGAAGTCGCGAACTCGGAGGCGTCAATTGAGGGCTCCAGGTTTAGGGGTTAGGGTTGGGGGATTGAGGGGATATAAGTTTTAAGGTTTAGGGTTTGGGGTTCAGGGTTTCGGGCTGTTTACTGCGATAATCGCAATGATGTTTGTAATAGTCTAGAGGCACGGACGGGTGAATTCTATTCCGGGCTTGTGTTGTTGACAGCCCTTGAACGATCAAGGGTTGGAAGTCAGGTTTCTGTATATAGTTGCAGTCATATCTTGGACCCCAATCAACATCGCATACGAGTTCTTGTAGCAAGGGTCCTACTATCCAGTACTGCTTGGAAGCCTTGACCAGGATGCCTAGAGAGACTACGGAGCTCTTGAGGAACAGAGGTTGTGAGGAACTGGACTATTTGCGGTAGTTCAGTTTCAATCTAAGTGCATTGCCAAGAATCCAGGTGAGTCATGACGTATGACGTAACACTTCCCAGACGCTTCCGACCTGCGAGTGGCAGGCGGAGAGCTCGGTCCAGACGTTGACGGAAAGCTGGGAGGCCTCCTGCCAAGCATCAGGACCAGTGTAGGGTTTGGGGGAGCTCAGGCAACAGGGTTCGGTTCGTCGGTTCGGGTTTGGAGTTGTTGAGAGCCCAAAGGTGCATAGCATATGATATCCACTGCCTGTAGCATCAGTGTAGAACCTTTCGGTCACGGTTCGTTTGACAATGACATCATCGCTCCCGATTCTTCAAGACCAGTTCAACAGACGTTTATTGATGCACGTGGGTGTGCCGAGACCTATCGACTTTCAACCTTTTAGCCGGGAAAGACGTGCACTGCCCCAGCGGATCCAGCGGCGGATTTCTTAGATGACAGACTTCGTCACAAGGTTCCATACTGTTGAGCGACTCGTTCCTGACTATATAGCAGAGAGGCATGGTGCTGTACTGACTAGTGAAGCAGCGTGAGTCACGCAAACAGGTTCCCAAGCACCCCTTGCTTCTGCAACGGCGGGCGACGATGTGCAAAAAAGTTCGAACAAAACGGGTGCTCGGTGCTCTATAAGTGTTGCCGGCCCCGAACAGCTAGCAAGGCCGCTGTGAGATGTGCTGGAGCTGGGCGACGACTTCTTGCTCGCATTACAGTCCGGTCCTGCACCCAGCCTTCCCTTTTCCGCAAATTCCGGGCGCCAAATTCAAAAACCTGCAGCACCGGTCAGCCCAAAGCCCTGAACCCTGAACACCCCGGACGCAACAACCTAAAGACCCTCAGAGCCTGTCCGTTGGCATCCACGGGGCCCAGGGAGCTCGAGTTCTTTACAGGCCCTTCGATTTGTGTGCGTGAGAGGACCCGGCCACCCACTCAAAAGCAACACTGTCATCTGTTAGGCATTGGGGAGAAGGTTAGCGTGGCCCTTTGGCCAGGATGACACTCAAATACCACAACAGTCATTCGTTAGAACTCATTAGGCATAACAGAGATTGAAGCAAGGATGCCAGCAATGCTATGCAGCTGGCCCGGGCATCGCAAACATCAAATACCACAGCTTGGCTACGAAACTACCGGCGGCTGGCTGTCAGGAGCATCTGAAAGCGTGGGCATGCGAGCACCAAAGTCACGTCTCAAGTTCTGAGCAGCAAGGGTCCACAGCAACAGTGCAAGTCTTGACTGCTTGACTCGGTCATCATCCGGATCGTGGTTATCGTTTAACAACATGTTGACGACTGATGATGACAACCATGGGTGTTGTGATGATGATCATGGCAACAATATTAATGACCATATAAAACAATAGTGATTTGCGATAGAGATGACGATAGCGACGGCATTGGTGGCGATGGTTGCCATGGTGGTGGCGACGGCGATGGTCGTGGCGTTAGCGGCGGTTGTGGCGACAGCGATGATGATGATGATGGTGGTGGTGAGATGATGATGATGATGATGATGGTGAGGACGATGATGATAATGAGGATCCGAAACATAGGCAGATCCATGGTCATGCTCACCATGATTGTAAATGATCATTGCCATGGTCATGAGAGTTAGGTCACTACAGATGATGTTGATAGGGATGATAAGAGAGGAGCTTGGATAGCCGGAATAACGGTACAATTACGACCCGTACATGACACTATTGTTGAGATCTCGTTTTCTGATAAGATAGAACTCCTAGGCGGTCCTCGACATGCAACCCTGGATGCTGGGTCAACTGTAACTAACTTAACCGTGAAGCATGGTTCAGGCAAACGGTGCTGAGAACATTGGAATGCCTAGGGTTGAGCTGTTCGTGGAGGTTTGGGCGCAGCTGAATTCTCATTACCTAGCACACCACTACATCCTATGAAGCCTAGGAGGCCTTGAACCCTAAACCCTACATCACACCCTTAACCCCAAACTTTCAGGAGGACGCCAATTTCGCGTGAGTCCGTCGGGCGCGACCCACGGTTTCGAAAGCTCCCTGTCTGACGGATATGTTTCGAATCCTGAGGCTTTCGCGTTTAGGGTTGAGGGTGCCCGCAGTCCGAATGTTAGTTGTCAGGTTTCCAGCAGGTTTGACGCTCGCGGCCTTGGACTGATGCGGTGGAAAGTACCACTCTGATGCCTGGCTCATTACAGCCGGTGCCTTGGCCGTTGGCCACTACTCTGCTATGCCTCCTCCCCGCTGGCATGATGGGCGTACCAGGCTGTCCTTTGCCAGAGGCAGCGTGGGCCAGAAGGCGCTTTGGCCGGGCAGAGTTCTGTTGGTACTGGCAGCCTGGGCCGTGAGCACGAGCTTCAACTGCACAGCAGGTCCCAAAGATGAGGCATGCTGCGGCGTCCCCACAAGATGCGCTGACACATTGAAGGAACTTCAGAAGAAGAACAAGCAGCTTCGAGCCCAGCTGAGCCAAAGTCGCTGGCCCGGTTTGAAGTGCTTCTTCTCGGATGGGCAAATCTACAGCCTGCCTTTGCGGACCACAAAGCGGAACTGCTCTCATCGACCAGCAGAAGGCAGGCTGGCTTACTTGGCTGGCTTCCTCGATGGAGATGGCTGCGTGTCCGGAAGCCTTCTGAAGGTGAGCCAGTCATTTGACCAAGCTGAGGTTCTGATGCTATTCCGCAAAACTTTTGGAGGGAGCATCGTTTACGAAAATGTTGGCATGGGCTTGAGAAAACCAGCGCTTCAGTGGAGGGCGTGTGGCCAGTCGGCCCGAAGGGCAGCTGAGCTGCTTGCACCACATAGCATCACCAAGCAGAAGCAGCTCTTGCTTGTGGCTCGGTGGCACATCGCAACGCCCGAACAAAGGGAGAACTTAAAGTCCGAGTTGCGCAGGCTGAAAGATTATGATTCGGCGGTCACTGGCCCGTGCAGCTGGGAGTACTGCGCCGGCTTTTTCGATGCCGAGGGGTGCATTTCTCAGCAGCTTGCAGGAGCCTCGCTGGTTTTAGAAGTCGGTCAGAAGCATCCCCGAGTTCTTAAGTGCATTCGCAAGTTCTTGGCTGACACGCTAAGCATACGTGCAAGAGTGCGGAAGCGTAAAGACGACCTACACACGCTCTTGGTTTGCGGCGTAGATAACTGTAAGCAGATACTCCAACACCTGCTGGATGCTGGACTCCTTTGCAAAGCCAAATCAGCGCAGCTGGCTGCCGACCTGACCCCGGAAAACGCAATGCAAGTCAACACCGAGCTTCGGCGCTTGACTGGAAACCAGCGGTTTGGGAAGAGGTTAGATGCAGCCGGTCGACAAAGGGCGCGGAAGATCAAAAGCATACGCGAGCTAGTTGCCAGGTTGAAAAGGAGAGGACAGCCGGCAGAGGCTGAAGCCAAGCTGGTCGAGGTAGAATCGCTGAAGCAAGAGCACGACCTACTCAAAGCTGGCCATGAGAACCAGCAGTTGCTCGAGTACATTTGCAAATTGCAGAGCTTGCACGATAATTCGTGGGAAGGGCCACTTCCCTGCGGTATGTGACGAAGTGTGGAATTCGATCTGCAGTTCAAAGCTGCGCAGCGTACGGTTTGGGTCGGGCTTGCATTAAGATAGGGGGCCTTAATAGTTACCTATGCTATGTTGGTGGTTCCTTTTTATAAGTATGGTCTAATATACTCCAAAACCCCAAAGTCTTACTATTAAAGCCCAGCGCCGTTAAGTGCACCGCTTGCTGGGGATCGGGGTTCTACTTGAAGCTCCGTAGCTACTCGCGAGGAGGCAGTGAAGCCTATCGTGCCTTGTGTAGTTAGTTGACCCCACATCGTGTCGAGCAATCTCCAATGCCCTCTGCTTCGACCTTTCTTTCTTGAGGATTTCAGGAACCAGAGTTTGAGTGTCGGGTTCGGCTTGGGGCTTCCTGAGAATGGCATGTTTAGACGGTTGAAGCACACAGGAAACTCTCTATGCATCTAGATAGCCAATTTAGGTTTCATTTTCGCATCCTTGTTAGCACTTGTTGGGGGAATCTCTATTAGACCAGACTCCGAGCGAATCCCAGGCTCCTTGCCGCAGCGCAGGCTTCGCTGACCGGGCTTGAGGCCCTGCAGGTGCTTGGCGCGCTTCGGGATTAAAAGAATTAGAGCGCTAAGCCCTTTAGGGCGTGTATATATATATATATGTATATGTATAGGGTCTGTTAGTACATAGGCAGCTGCAAGATGCAGATGTTCTGGGCCTTAGCTCAAGATGCATGGGTGAGGTTCAGGTTTATGTTAGTCTTCGCTCCCTGGCTTCAAACATCGATCTGGGATAGACTTGGACCATAGAACTACACATAAGCTCATATCGCAACGTCGTTCGAAGCACAAGGATAGATTATGTGGATACTGGGACTCTTATGAAATTACGCTCTAGCTGGGTGTTTGGTGCTGAACTTCCTGAAACATATAGACATATAGATATGGGTAGCTGCACTGTAGCTATCTGTAGATGTAGATGTAGATTCGATATTTGCACGTATATGTATCCGTATATACGTATATGTGCATGTGTATGTAGCCATGTACATGTCACCATGCAAAGGCCCATGCACATGCTCATGTATGTGTGTTATATACGGGGGATATCTATGTGCATATGTACATGCAAAAGCCCAGAAAGATCCCCGAAAGCCCGGAAGCCTTAGTGGACCCAGGAGCCTGACGACTGTGCCAGGCGACGTTCGTTACCGTCGCCGGCCGATACGATGATGCAATGGGCATTTGAAGATTGAGAAGGGTCCAATGTTTAGGTGTTTTTTTGTGGTAGTTGCTGGGTTACTATAGGTTGTGTGGGGCTTTTTAGGGTTAGGTTTTCTCCGCATTCAGGCGTGTTCACAGTGACCAGAGGGTTTGTACTCTAGAGCCTTACTGATAGACTACTGTTCCGAGGTGGACTAAAAGGGGATCTGACTTCTAATTATTCATGTGGATGAACGGCCAGTTCGTGCCCAACGGCCAACCTTGCTGGCCCTACCCTCAACTCTGCTACTGGCCGAGTGCCCCAATTCTCTTTGTAGACTCGATCTAGACCAAGAATCCCCCCTCAACACCAACACAGACCTACAACCGTGATCCCTACCAAGCAATATGCCCAATCCCAGATGTCGGAGGATCTCTCAAGAGTGTCGCCTGAATTCAATCGAAATAGAACTGCCAGGCAGGAACCCCGGTGTTATGCGGGTCTCCATGGGGGCTGCAAAGATTTCATCAGGGTTCTAGGAGGCCAAAGCCGGTTCTTTACGGAAGTCGAGGGCTTGGGTAAGGTTTTGTATAAGGGGTTGACAGTTGGGGGTTCAAGGTTTCAAGGTGAGAAAGCATAGCCTAAGCTAGTCTAGGTCATCGGTGGTGTACGTCTTAGGGGTTTTCGGGCTTGTTAGGTAAGTTATAAGCTGCTATCGCCTTCGGGCGCATGGAGCAGGAACAGATTGCGAAAGCTCAGAGAGTTGGCAAAATGACGTCCGAAATCCTGGAGTCTTCTCGTTCAGTGTCCTGTGTGCTTGGGGTTAAGAATCACTAGCATAGCCCTTGGTGCAGATTGCACATTCCTAAGCTTAAGACCTTAAGATCCTAAACCCCTAAGCCCTAAACCCTCTTCCCTAAATCCGGCTGAACCCTTCTTTACACGCCAAGCCCTTGAACCCGAAACGTAAGCTGGCCCCAACCCTAGTGAGCTCGTGACCCAAGCATCAGCTACCCTAGCCTACCCTAAACCTAAACCCCAAACCCTAAACCCTACTTCTATAGGATCTTACGACGAATCGTAGCACAGCATGTGTCGCGGCTCTAGAAAAGGAAGTTCCGATTTGAAATGATTTGTACCACTATCTTCCCTCCTACCCCATTCTAGCTATAAAGGTCCGGTAATTAGTTTTCAGCAGGTGGATCCTTACAGTTCCCCTCGACCCTATACCCGAAGCCTTGAGCTCAGGGATTTGGACCCGGATAGGTCCCTTCAGGCAAGGTCCTCGATCCCTGGATAACTGACTTTTGGGGTAAAAATACCCTATAACCATAGAGGGGATCTGACTTTTTGGGGTAAAAATTCCCTATAAGAGCTTAATTACATCATCACTAGCTGTCCAGAGTCTGGCCTGCGTACCTTCGGCTCAATGCAAGCCTCCAGAGTCCGCTAGCACCACAGAGCCCGCAAGCTCCAAGCCTTTAAAGCCTTACGTCTCCACAACCCGGCCTAAGCACCGAATCTGCAACCCTGAACCCTACACAGTGCACCAAAAAGGCAGCCGCAGCAGAAGCCCAAAAAGACCCAGAATGATGCTCCCTCAGCCCCTGCACCTCTAACCCCTTCAAGCCCAACCCCTGAACCCCAAACAGGCTTGCACAACTCGATGATATACCTTTAACACATTTTTTTTACCCCTTCACTAGGAAAGCCTGCAAGGCACGAACCCACACCAGACAAAGAACTGCCTCGCGCCGGCAATGTTCCTGCGCAGCACCGATGTGGCGATGGAAGCTCTGGTTGCCAGGTTTCGCTGCAGAACCTCGGTCATTGTATCAGCAGATGTCATTTGTCAAATGTGTCCTGGACTGCGACAAGCCGAGAGAGAGAGAGAGAGACAGCGAGAGACAGCGAGAGACAGCGAGAGAGAGAGAGAGAGGGAGAGACGGAGACCGAGACAGAGGCAGAGAGAGAGAGAGAGAGCGAGACAGAAAAACAATCCCCAAAGACTCAAATCCAAAACCCCAATTGCTCAACCCTGACCGTTGTAAAACCCTGTAGAACCTTGTACTACTATACTATAAGGGTCAAAGACGGTCAAATTATGAGTAGTGAGTAAAAGTATCTCTTTAAAGCTGTTACATCATAAAATGCCCGAAAGGCTTGGTATTATAAAGGCTCCCATAGAACACCCTGTCCTTCCAACAGAAATTCGAGCCAAACACCTCCAAACCTATCAGCCCTTTCCAGTAAACCAAGACCTCAACCCTAAAAGGCGTACCCGGGCCCTCCCTCCCACTACTAAAGCCCGAGACCCTAGAAACCCGACCCCTCCACCAAAAACCACGAAAGCCGGTTCCTTGAGGCCCAGGCTGCACTGCTCCGGGCCTCCTTCGAGGCATCAGTTTTTTTTCGGTTTTTTCAGTTCAACATGCATGGATGGATGGATGGATGGGTGGATGGGTGGATGGATGGATGGATTCAAGGTCTATAAGTTTTGGCTTCTAGGGTGTACTGTAAGGTGTAAGGTTTTCGTAAGGTTCACAGTTTGGGGCGTTAACATAGGCTCCTTAATAATTTGAACAGGGTTTAGGTTGTGTCGGATGGATGGATGAAGGACGGATGGATGAGTTTAGGGTTTAGTTTAGGGAGTGTTGGAGGCTTACAACCGAGAGCTTTAGAGTTTTGGGTTTTGGCTCAGGGTTCAGTCAATATTCAAGCGCTCGGTTTTGGAGTTGAGGGTGCACCCTTCCGACCCCTTGAATGAGCAGAAGAAGCGCAATCAGATAATTTCTCTGCATGTGAAAACTATGATCCGGCGCTAAACCCAAAACCTTAATCCCGCCATGGAACCCTAATCCTTACAAACCCACAACAAACCCCTGACCGTTGCCCTAACCCAGTAAAAGACTGCAAACCCACTGCAAACTCGTAAACACTATCCAGACGCTCCACGGAACAGTTTCAGATTCTGAATCGCATGCATTCGCTGTGGGGTTTCTGCAGTGCCTGCGGATGCTGAGCAGCGGTTCCTGGCAGAGAACCGCGGCATGGGCAGTCAATATAGTCAATATAGGGACATGAACAATTTCCACAGTGTGCCCTTTTTCTCTATACCATAACCTCCAAGACCTTATTCTAATTTTAAAGACAAGAGGAGAAGAAGTACATGCCATGCAAGAGAAGGGGCTTAGAGGCCTTATGACAGCTTCTTCGCGTTCCTGGCACTTGTTTAGCTTTTTCTTACTGGGCTCCGATTACAATACATCTTACCCAGGGGGAGTTTCCGAAAATATGGGACGCTAATATAGTACCCTAAATAGTAGGATCCTTGATATAAGGACCCCAAAATAAGGTACCCTCATTTTCGGAAACTCCCATTTTGCCCCAGTGGCTTACAAAACAGCCCCAAACGCAAATTCGAGAGGCGGCCGTGCAGCAAGGGGCTCCGCAGCGATGTCTCGAGGCGAGGGTGCCAGTTCTCTAGGGCTTTGGGGGTTCAGGCGCTAGGGCCGCTAGGGGTTTACAAGGGTTGTATGTGCTTCTTTTGTATGGTTTTCTGCGTGTTATAAGGGTTTGACATCAGTGTTGCTCTTTGAGGTTTTTAGGGCTTGAAGCCTTTTGGCTTTAGGATTTGGTGTGTATAGGGCATTTTCCCGAGCATGTTTGCAAGTCCACGCCCCATTATTTGTTAAAGGAGCACCATTCCAACTATTAAGTGTCCTACATTCAACACTTAACCCGCATTCTCAGACCCCGAACTATGGCCTGAACCCTAAAACTCATTACTCGTTACTCTCAGACCCCTGAATGAGGCTCCCGTGGTTCTGGGCTTCGGTGCCGGGGTCAAGCGTTTCGTTTTCAAGGCGTGGAAGTTTAGGTTCAATCATGTGTCAAACAACCCTAAATCCTCCCCAAGAAAAATCAGACCCCATTTCCTGGAAGTTTTAGGAATCTACGCGCCAGAAACTCAAAACCCAAGCCTGTTGTGTCCATGTAGCCCCATATACCCCTGCCCCAAGAGACAGAAATCTTGACCCAAAGCCCAAAAGAAGGAAGCCACGCCGCACTTCTTCATGCTCTTTCCACTAGCGGATGCCTACTTCGCTCAGCTTCACTACGCCGCGCTGGAGTCGGTACTGCGCTTCGGCAACCTTCGGTTTATCGTTCTCCTCTTCGGACTAGAAATGCATACAACTTCCTTATGAGTCATAAGTACTTATTGTGGGAGCTACCTTGCTTGCCTTACTTGTATTGGTGCTTTCCTGGTCTCCTTGGACTAAATGCTATCAGCCTCCGTTTTGGACATAGCAAAGGAGGCCTTGAAGTGATGCACTGCCAGCCCAAAAGCCCTAAAGCCTGCGTTGTAGGGCCTTAATCATCCCACACCCCAGCCGCCAGCCCCAGATGCGAAGCCCCTCAGCCCTATGCCCTGACCCCCAAAGCAAAACTCGCAATCCTAAACACTGAAACCCAAACGACATGAGCAAATGACATACAAAAAATCCTAAACCCTACATCAGAAAAATAGATAAAGACAGGTTTCACCACCCAGCCGCATCTATACTCGTCATCGGTCTCGAGCGAGATGGCTCCATGTTCCAAGCATACCAGCGAGAAGGCGGGATGTTAAGGGTTATTTGTTATTATGGGTTTCAGGCCCGCAGGGGACACGAAGTAATGCGTTAAAGAGGGTGTTCACGGGGTCCTTATGCGTTTCAAGGGTTTGAGAGAGTTTCATGGGTGGTTTAGGGTTTACTTTTTGGATCTGGTCTCGACGAGTAAGGACACACTAGTTTGACAGCTACGTCTTATCCCATTTCAGGTATTTGACTAAGTCCGCTGGTCCCGCAAGTCAGGTTTGCGGTTCAAGCTTCTAGGGTGTCAGGACCATGGTTTAAGGAACTCTCGCGGAAATCTTCAGCAACGCTTGTTGGAGTGTGTGCGACCCGAAAGTAACCCCCCCCCCCCCCCCAAAAAAGGTGCACCCCCGGGCCCCAAACCGCGCTTGGGGACACATAGGGCCTTTGGGGGGGATCAATGGGGGTTTCTTNACCCCCCCCCCCCCCACCAGACAGTGGCTACTCCGTGCCCTAAACCCGGGTTCAGGTAACATAGGGTCTTTGTGGGGAATCATAGCGGCTTTATTAGGGTTTCCTAGGTCGTGATAGGCTGTAGACTGCGCGTCCTAAATCCTGAAAAACTGAAAAATTTTAAACCATAACCTCAAACGCTGAAGCTTGCACCGTGAACCCCAAAAGCCTCAACAGCACTCAATCTCATGATGAGCCCCAATTACACCGGACCCTGCCTCCTTCACAGGCTATTGCATGGCCACACTGCGTGCAGACATGCCGGCGCTCGGCAAGGAGCGAAAGCCAGGTTGAATGAATGTGGTCTAGAGCTTCCAGTACAGTACAATTAGAGCGCAGCACTGCAGCACGGATTCTAGGAGACTAGACGGGTTACTGCATGCCCGCGCGATGATGCTACACATCTAGGAGATCGAAAATCAATATACATATATATATATATGCAGACAGAGGCACTGGTTGGCTTTGTGTTTTTTGAGCCGGGTGCGGCACTACGTAGTCTAACGCTCTTCACTCTACGAGCTTCCAGGAGTTGATAGCAGCCGTGGGCAGCGAACACAGCTCGTCCATTGAAGCCTTTTTGGTGCCCCAGCTGCAGCCACAGGGTCTTCCTTCGTCTGCTGCTGTGTAGGGCTCGGAATTAGGGCTTATTGTTTAGGGCTTTGCGGAAGGGTTGAACGGTTCTGAAGACAATGAGCCGTTGCTTGGGAGGGGCGGCGCCATACAGGCAGGGAGGGAAGTAAATCATTGAGCAGGCTACGACAAATGGCTTGGGGTTTGGGGGAGTTTAGGGGTCCGCCATAGCCAAGACCATCATGTTCATCACATGCGCCCTCAATTCTGAAATCCTTGGCCTAAAACCCCGAAGCCCTGAATCCGAAGTCCTCAGCCGTGAAGCCTGATTTCTGGTCGATACTTAAACCCTGGTCAACCTACAGCTATGAAATGTTATCCCTTAACTATGATGTCCCTTGGTTGTTATTCTGCGTCAAGGCTAAGGCTAACAAAAAGCTTAGAAAATTCCAAGGAAAGCCACGGACATCCTAAGACGGAAGCAGCGCTGCTTCGACTTTTCAATGTCGTGCTCCTCGTCCTACAGGCGGGAACACGTCCAGAACCCCTTCCTCAGTCACTCGTAACTATAGGGTGTAGGCTTTATTTAGTGTAGGGCAGAGCTTACTTTAGGGTGGCTGAAATCGGATAGTGATGGGAGCTGAGGGTTTTTTGTAATCATGCCCGGACAATTGGAAACAGCATCCCCTTACAGTCTGTGTATGCTTGTACTACAATGGGCTGCGAAACCCTCGTCTAATCCTGACTGGGAGCAACCTTCGAGACTTCAGAAGTAGATTTTATAGGGTTTCGTAGAATTTATAGGGTTTACGTAAGGGAGCAGGGGCCTTAGTACTTGTAAGCAGGGTGAAAAGCAAGGTATCTAGTCTTATAAGTTACATATAGCCTGCACAGCCCAATTTCTCTTATGGCTTAAGTTTTTTGCATACGTACTGAGTCCACTGGCCCTCCAAGTACTGCAAGGTGATGGATGGAGGCACCAGTCTGCCCATGGAATCTGGGCCTGATATGCTGAATGGCATGCCAACTCCCTAAGTACCCGTAACGGAGGCCTTAGGGTCGTGGTCTTTGTCAGTAATTACATCCGACGTTATTTCGGTGAAAGTAGAGTGTCCGACAAGTACGGCATCAACCCCAATGAAAGTCACGAACCCACACTTCGAATCTAAGGATGGCGTGCTGCTGAATCCATGGGATTTCGCCCTACCTCCTGCGCTCACCTTGCAGTCGACTGGAGTGCCTCGCTCTGAAAGAGCTATGGTTATAGATGGAGTCTACTACTTCTCGCTATTTCTGACTTATTGAACCGCCTCCCGAACTTACTCTTACAAAATTTCGCCTTTGGGTTCAGGGTGTCCTTTGACCTGAAGGCCTCAAACCTAAGCCCTCATCCCTGAACCCTAAACCCCCAGCCCTAGTCCTTAAACCCCAAGCTCTAAACCGGCTGAGGGTTCCCCCCCCGGTTTCCGTCCCCAGGTCTTTCTCGAGAAACTGGAGGCGACAGGCGCCATGCCACCCCTTGTGGATCCGCAAGTTAAAGTCTAGGATTTGGGAAGGGTGATTCTTTATAATAAAGGTTGTACATGAATTCTATAAGGTCTGCTAGGGCCCCAGGGGTTCTATACGAGTTCTATACGAGTTCTAGAAAGTTTTGTCGACGGAGTTTCAAGGGTTCTAAGAGGATTTTACGGGCCTTGTGGGCTTTAGTCTGCGGTTTATGACTTAGTCTTTGTCGTGATTAGAGTCTGGGCTCTTGTTAGGGAATTTATTTTAAGTGACCATAATCGGGATCTAGAGTAAACAATATGGTTTATGGTAACTTAAATTATAGCCCCCCTATAAACTCTAAACCCTAAACCAAATCCCTTAACAAGAGCCCAGATCAGAGTTCAAGGCAATCCTTCGTGGATCCTCAGGCCTTGAGAGGCTTGTAAAGGTTTTCGTTTGCTTTAAATGTGTAACGGTAATATAGGGGCTTGAATAATTACCAATACTATTTGGGGGGGGTTCCAAAAACAGTTTAATGGGCCCCAAAACCCTATTCTAATTATTAAGGCCCCTATGGTAGTGCTTTTAAGCAGGGTTTAGGTTTCAGGCCTAGCGTCCAGGGTTTAAGGTCTAGCGTCTATAGGGCTCACAGTTGACGTACGCAATCTCTTGGAGATAAGTTTAAATATGGAGCATCCTTATAAAGACCCATCGGGTGTGGTGACTATATGGGTTAGTTACGCTCAATGACAAGATATGGAAAAGGTTTAGGTCACTGACGGCCCATTACGCGCCGTTCCATTCCGAAATCACCCGAAAGGTACGGAAGGCATCTTAATCGGTGTTCTAAGTACTCCGGACTATGCTGACCTTACTTGTAACCCTCCTTCCCAATTTCCTGGTCCTTAAACCTGAACCTGGATCCTGAAGCTTCAAAACCCACCCAAGAAACTGCCGGTGCCTTCTGTCAGACACAGCGCTGCCCTGGGCCTTGCAAGCGGAGGACTTCGAGCGCTCCTGGTTGCCGAGGTGCGGACTTCAAGTGTTTGTGAATTATTAATAGTTACCAATACTATTTTGGGTGGTTCCTTTTAAGGCTTCTTAGAGGGGTTCTATAAGAGTTACTAGAACGGGTATTATAGGGCTTCAGTATAGGGGCTTAAATAATTAATTACCAATACTATTCTGGGTGTTCCTAAATATAATTCTAGTACAATGAGCCCAAAACCCTATTCTAAATATTAAAACCCCTATAGTAAACCGAGTTCAAGGTTTTATACCCGTGCATCTTGAACTGAGGTTGAAACGCTGCAGGATTTCTGCAGTATGGGTTTGTGTAACAAATCATCAAGTTTTGAACATGCTTGCATTTCTCTATCGGCTCGCCTTGCAGGCTGAAGGTCGAGGATTCTTGAGGTTTTAGGGGTGGCTCTACATGAGTGGTTGTCAAAATTAGGGTCCTTTTTTGGGTCCCTATTGTAATCCGGCACCTATTATTTAGGGTACCCAAAAAGGGACCTTAATTTTGACGACTACCCACATGAATGTCACACTGCTGCCGCCGGAGTTGAGGACGAAAGTGGGGGAGTTGGTTTTAACCCAAGTCCCACGAGCTCTAAATCCTATCTTACCCTATAAGTCCCATGGCCCAATGAGCCTTCGCGTAGTAGCTGATAGACCGTTAACTCCGTTGGACCCAACGCCCAAACCTTTTGAACCCCAAGCCCTTAACCCCTTCTGAGCCTCTTGGAGCCAGCAAACCTGGTACACAAACCTGAACCCTGGACCTGCTGGAAGCTCTATAATATATATATATATATATACACATAATTATAATATATATATATATATATATACAATATATATATATATATTGATATTGTTGAGCCTCTAGATCCCGTTTGAGGCTCTCATGAAATCCAGCCTCCTCACAAATACCGTTTTTTTGCCCGTGTCAAATCCCGATTGGGGCCCTTAGTGTTGAGAGCCCCCATGACAAGCCGACTGTGGCCCAAAAACCGCTTATAATCCTGCTCTATTACTCTACCCTAAACCCTAAACCCCTAAACCCTAAACCGTCTACTCTACAGCCTCAACCTTCGATCCCCTTGTATTTCTGCTTTGGAGCCATTATGAAAACTTACTCTGGCAGGTCCTACTTCGATCGCTCGGACGGAGGGACCTCCCTCTGCCTGGATGCGCTCTGCCCGAGGACGCTCCCGCGAGGCGTAGCCCAGGGATCCGGGGCTCCGATAGGGTTTTATAAGGTGTTTCGGGTTTGGGTGTAGGGTTTAGGGTTTAGGCTCTAGTGTTTAGAGCATAGGGTTTCGATTCGCATATTTCGCCTGATAGAAATCCTTATAGTACTCGTAATGGAACCACTATGAATGCCCATATAGATCAACGTTTCACAAGGTGTTTCGCTCTATTGTTAGATGGCTGTCCCTGGTACCCATAGGACGGCACCCTACTGCATAAATAAGTGGGCTCTTTTGGGACGTAAGACAAAAGGGGCCACAAGTTTCGGGCTCTCGTTCATTTTGTTGTTGCTGTTTGCTGTCGGCTTTTGTGTTGGGTTTATCGTTTCTTTTCGAGGGCTCTCCAACGAAATAGACAGTAGAAGCCCAAACGTTGGAAACCCAATAGCCTCATTCCTCAAAAGTCATGCAAAGGGAATCCCAGCACTAGTTGTCCCTAATCCGGTTTCCAACTTTTTGGGGTTTACTATACTTGCATTCAACGAAGCGGAGTAGGGACAAGATTCTACGCTTCCAAGGCGCCAGATGGCTTCAGGATCAATACTTGAGTTCAGATCCAGAGCCATGATGGTCGGCTTATAGGGTGTAGGTTTCTTGTTAGGGTTTGGGGCAGTTTAGGGTGTAGGGTGCAAAGCTCCCAAACCTACATCCTGAGTCCCTCCTCCTGTTGCTCCAAACCTCGAAGCACAAGCCGCAAACCCTAAACTTTTAAACACAGGCCCTTAAAAAGATTTTGCGTTCAGGGTCAAAGCCTGAGATCCTTTTTCGTGTTGCTTGGGAGTCAGCGAGGGTTTGCAAGGGTTGGAGGATTACCCCGAGCTGCACATCCTTTTTGGAACACGGGAGGAGTTTTCAGGTGTTGGGCTTTGGGGATTCAGGCTGGTTTGTGGAGAAATCGCTGAAACCTGTAGACTGTAGACTCTTCCGGCTTCTGTTTGTAGTCTTGCAGTCTTAGTATTCGGACGCGTTTTCAGGCAGCAGCTTTGCGCGCCGGCTGCTGTTGCTGCTGCTGCAGCTTGCCGTAGGAGTCAGGCTTTTGATGTTAAAGCCCCCCATCTGCGCCTTCACTTAGTCCCAGGTAGTATTGGAGACCCCTTAAAGGGATGTCGTACTTCGTGCCGGCATTCCTATGATAAGTTCAATACTAGGACATATTTCAAGATACTGCAAAGAGAGCAAGTAAGGGTAGCTTAAGATCCGTTTAAGACCGACCCTAAAGCACAGTAGCCGTACTTGGAGGAATAAGCATAAGCCTTTCTCCGAAGTTCTAAAAGCCCGAACGAAAACTTACTGAACACTTGTACTACCCTGCGCATCATGTATAACCCCATCACAGCTCCAAAACGGCTTCAAAACAGCGTTCTCTAAATCCACCTACATCCTAAACTCAATCTAGTACCGGTTTTTGTACGTTAACATACCCCAAGGCCCCAATCTAATATTCAGGCTCCAAGACCTAAGGCTCAACATGGCCCAAAAGCCTTATAAAATGTGGTCTTTAGGCCCAAAAGCCTTACATTATGAGTCCTTAGAGCCTTAGGGCTAGGGAAATATTACGGCGCCTTTTTTTTGCTCCCAAGGACGGAAGGCCTGGCGAAAGAAGGAGTCGACATCGGCGCCTTGCCACGACAACTTGCTTGCGGCTGCATGCATAACGGCTCCTTTAGGGTTCCACTCATAACATAGGGCCTAATATAGGGTGGGCATATCTATATGTAAATATATATGTAGCAAGAGCATTCCAAGGAACTGATTCCCTATACAGTTTTTAGCATGGATATTTCCCAAAACCCAATTCCCCCCGTCACGGCGCCCATGTGTTAAGTGGGTTGGCATTCCTTGAACCCTTGGGTTTAGAGTCTGGGAAAGACATGTTACATGGCTGTTTAGGGTTCCCGAAGCTACCTCAAGCCGGCAGTTACCCTCTCCCTCACCCAGCCTGAAATATTCCAGAACACGAGGGCTCGGCTCTACGTCCTAAGACGGGCTGAGCCCCAAGCAGTTCTGTGCCAGTGAGGTCCCTGAACCATGCAGCTGAAAACCCTCAGGTCAGTACGCCACGATGCTCTACCGGACTTATGTTGGGCAGCGCCCAAGGCGCACGCCGTTCCTGGTGGGCGACGTGTCTCGGACCACCGCAGACACTTTCTTGGTTTTAGGGCATGTAGGGTTTTCAGGGTTTAGGGTTTAGAGTGGTTTGGATCAGGGATCTTGCGAGCAAGGCTATGGTAATTCAAGTTCAGCCTGAAGCAACTGTAACTATGACTACCTTGCTTATGATACGCCTGTTTACTTGGTACCCGAATCCTTCCAGTAGGATTTAGTTTTAGAGTTACAAGGATTTGGTATCCGAGACCGGCTTCAAGTAGACTGGTCAGAGCATGATTTCGGGTGTGGATGTAGAGGTTCAGTGCTACGGCTTTCTTGAGGGTCCTTTCTTGGTGCTTTTTTCAGAGGACCTGAAGGAAAACATAAGGGAAACCGCACGAGCTTGATGTAGACCAAAGGGTGCTATCCCTAAAGATCATTCAGAAAGCTTCAACACCTGCGGCTGACACTAGTGTGACACAACAAGACCTCGCTCACCACAGCGAAGCCCTTGCCAACGACATCGGTTAATCCTTACGATTAAACGAACACCAAAATGAGGTACTTCGGTCTCTATGCTAGAAGTAGAGGTTTCATAAACTAGGGAGGCACTTGTTGACAGGGATCCGATTATCCGGGCGCTGTCTGGTTTTCCCCACAACTTTGTCACAATATTTCCTCTGAGTCCTCAACCGTATGACCGGCCTCGCCGATTTGCAATCTAACCCTGGAGGCCTGTGGCCCTATGGGGGGGGGTTTCAGAAAACTAGCGGTACCGTAATCTGGGGTCATGATACTTGAGTTTCCTGTTGGGATTCTATATTGGGGTCCCCAATTGGTTGAAGCTCTCCTCTCCTTCTCAAGCCATACGAACGCCGAGAACAGCTCTCTGAAACCGAACTACGACATCTTTTATCACCCCAAGACCCTAAGCCCAAGGGCCCTAAACCCAAAGCCTCCAATCAAACCCTCAGCCCTGAAACCCTAAATGTTACACTGCTACAGCCTCCTCTCAAACTCCCGAGCAAAGCCGAGGAAGGGTTCGATCACGAAATGGCTTTGCGGCAGCACAGACTTAATACTCGCTGCAAGGGAGGGTTTACAGGTAGGGGGTCTGTGAGGGTTTCTAGGCGCCGGGTTTATAAGGGTCTAGAATCAGTGGGTTTTCTCTAGCCCATCACACCAAAATGGAGGAGGGGCCCCTCGGACGAGCGGGGAAGAGGGACTGCCTCTTCCTCAAGCCCCTGAGCAAAGCGAAGACACACAGAGAGAAAGAGATAGAGAGAAATGTAGGACCCTCGCATAAACTGCACAAATCTGACCCCTATGGCCTCCTCAAGCTGGCGAAGAGGGCATCTTGGGAATAAACCCTAAACCCTGAACCCAAATTGAGCCCCTTTTAGGTGAGGGCTTGGGTGGGGCCATGGCCCAGAGGCTTCAAGGCTTCAGGAGCTGTCCCCAGACCACCGGCTGAGTTCGGGCTTGCGATATAGGCATCGATTTATTACTTTAACGATACTTATACTCATTATACTTAGTCGTCGTCGTAGTACCTACATATCCGTACAAGAAATGAACTACCCCAAATCCCTATTCCAATGGTTGAGGCCCCATATTAGGCTCTTTTATCAAGCGCTTGGTCGCTCCAGGCGTTGGATGTGTGTGTTGACGCTTTGCAATCACTGCGAAGCTGAGGTGGTGCTGCCATACTGGTTGCATGTACAGCCACACTTCGCAGACGGCTGGAAGGACAACTGCTTCTTTGATGTCCTTGAAAGCTTGGGTTGTTGTCGTTGGGGGCTAAAGCTCGCAAGGAAGAGTCGTTAGCCTTTGTGGACTGCGACTTCAATGCCACGTCCCTCTCTCAAGCCTCAGCCCTATCCACGACTAGAATGCAAACACCACGACGAGAATCCAACACAGCGACACGATCGTCGTCGAAACCTGGAGGATTACGGCGGATCGGACAGCGACCTGACGCAGTACTCAGACCTCTTCCAGCCAAGGAATGGGTTCTGCTGTGGGTTCTGTAGCCTCTTTGAGCCTCGTTGTTTGTCGGCATCGCGTTTTTTTCATATGAGGTTTCGTATTTATGACGGACTGTTTAGATGTGTTAAAGGGTGTTCCAGGGTTTTGTAGCTTTTAGGGTTCCCGCTTTAAGGGTTTAGGTGTTCACAGCTTCGGGCTTCAGGTTCCTGATTTTCCGCACCTGCCCAGCAAAGTTCCGTCTTCCTTTGGGTTCCCACTGCATCGGGAACTTTTGGGCTTCTACTGTATATCAACCCAAGAGGTCCAAGATCCTGATATAAAAATTTGGGGATCCTACTATTTAGGGTACTAGATATTAGGGTAGGGGTTGGTTCGAGTCCAGGGTTCAGGGTGACTGGGTTGTTGAAGGCTTACCGTGGTTGAAATTAACATGGCACCTATGAGAAGAGGCCCATTCAGGGATTTAGCTTAAGTTACCATAACCAGGAAACCATGTTATTTACTATAGATCCCTACTATGGTACCTGAAACTAAGTTCCTTAACAAGAACCCAGGCTTCATCCAACGAAACCTTTCTTCAGAGCGCGCGATCGCACTGGATGGTGTTCGATCGCGGTGTTGCCCCGAACCTTAAGCCGGTTGGAGGCTCTGAGGTGTTTACCTATAGTCTCCATTGTAGTTCCTTTTTTTGGTTAACCAAAATCTCTATTATAGGATCCTAACCATAAAACTGGTCAACCAAAAAAGGAACTACAATGGAGACTCTAGGTAGGGTTTAAGGTAATGTAGGAACCTGATTAAGAAACCCTGGGAATATAGCCCCAAAATAGTAGGAATTCATATAAGGAACCCTAATAAAGGCCCAAGGTTTCTTAATCAGGTTCCTACATTATATGGGGCTCCATGCTTTTTTCGCGGAAGTAGACCCGTATGTGTGCAATTGGGGGGGGGGTTCTTCCACATCTGGATTTCTGCAAGTAGACAGCTCTTGGGACTTGGGAGTATTTGGCAGTGATGCCCTAAAACCCTAAACTCTTGTTAAGGGTTCACGGCTTGAAACTTAATTAGCACTGAGGCTTAGGGGCTTTGGGTTTTGGAGTTTAGGGGGCTGTGGCTTCAGGGTTTCGCGACTTAGGGCTGCAGGTTTCCACTAGACCGGACCCCTGCGTGTTCTGGCACCGGTGGAATGCTGACGAAAAGTGGAAATGGCTTCAGGACCTTGAGCATCACGTTCTGTAGCTCACTCAAGCGCGGCATATGCGACGTCTCGAAGAGGAGCCTTATGTTTGAATTCGTCATGACTGGATGCACGGAATTTTCCGTGGTGCTCGGAGGCTGGGTCGGCCATCAGATCGTCCCTGGACGTACGGCTTTGACCCTGCAAGAGATCAGGATCATGAAGGCGGACTACACCGAGCCGTGCTTTTAACGGCATTTTTTCATGGAGTGTTGTATCCTTATTGCCGCCGAAGGCTTCGATATCTGGTCCAGCGTGGAGAGATATTTAGGGCAGGGGAGCTTTCCGGCCGCCTGGAAGGCTTGCCATTTGCGCAGCATATTTGCAAGCAAACACTTGCCACGGCTTGGGGCTCCCTCTGAAGCTGAACTGTCTGGTGCTTAGTAGGGAATGGGGGAATGGATCCCTAAAGTAGTCCCTATATAATCCCCAATAATAGTCCCCATAACCCATTCCCCCATTCCCTACTAAGAGCCAAACAGTGAAAGCATGGTTTGTTCTCGGAGGTAGATTGGATCCGGCTTCTGCAAGCAGCGGACGAGTTCCGACAGGAACAGTAGAAAGCCTCGAACTTGCTTGGCATCTTTCCAGTTCTACGCCACTTTCTGCACACCGTCGTGGTGCTAGGGTTTAGGGTTTGGGGCCCTAAACCTTAAACCCCGAACCGCTGGAACGTGCCCGAGGGCATGCTAAGCTTGCCTGGCTCGAGCCATGCTCTTGGACATGTTGCACTAAGGGGCCATGCCCTAAACTATGAAGCCCTGAATGCCCAAGCCCTAAAGCCTAAAACTGTTGCCTAAAACCCTTAAACCCAACACCCTAAGACCTTGGAACTTGGACCTTCAAGCCCTAAACCCTAAGCCACTTCAACCCCAACACCCAAACACCTAAGACCTGAGAACTTAGACCTTACAACTCGAAAGCCCCAAAACTCGGTGGCAGGCATATGCGTTCCATGTCTGACTGGTCTTTGACGAGCACTGCCAGGCCCGTGCAGCATGAGACTGTGTAGGGCCTAGTCTTTAAACCTTTAAAGGCAGGGTGTTCCTTTTCAACTAGTTTTCGTTTCTGTTCACAGTCTGGCAGTCGAAGACAGATTTGCTGGCAATGCCTGTCCAAACGGCGGGAACACTCTCTTTCGTGCCCAGTGCCTTGGAGAGAACATCAGATGCAGCTTTCGACTGGGGCATCTTTGCTGCTGGCACCATCCCTTGACAGCGTGCCACCTTGTGCGCGGCGAACCTGTGGAGCACGAGAAACATTCTCGCAGGCAGTTTTCTATATGCCGACGCCAGAAGGCGAGAAGTGGTACCGTTTCCTCTTTGCCATGCTGAACTTTGTGCTTTGTTCGTCATGGAAGTGACTCCAGACGTGTGTCCCCCTGCAGCAGACTTCCTGCCGGGAGATACGTCAAAGAACATTTCGTTAAGGCAAGGGGAATGACAAATATAATATGTCTCTTTTATAGTATGGCTTAAGGGGCTTACAAAAAGGATGGGGAAGTGGTAGGGGAAAGATATACCGTAGCTGCCATACTTGGTGTTGTCTGTAACGATTACAATGATTACCTGCAACTTTGGGCTGTTAGCTAAGTCGCTCGATCAATCTTTGGCTAGTTGCTAGGTCGCTTGATCCTCCGTATGGTTTGACGGTTGCAGCTCAGGAAACCCTGAACCGACTGGTTTTTTCTGTGGATTTAGAGCCCCGGATTGCAGTACCTTTGTGAACTAAACTGCAGAGACTGTCTTGTTGTTGTTGTTGTGATGTTAGTTTGTTTTTTTTGTTTGCGTGTGTGCTTGTGCTTTGTGTGCAGCCCCTTTAGAAGCGGATTTATGTCGGACCCAAAAGCTTGTGGTAGCTTGTATAAACAGAGGCTGATGGTGGCATGAAGGGGTTGCCGTAATGCTTTTTCCCTGCTCACCACCGATATTCCTCCCCAAGCCCTTGCTGTAACCTTTAAGGGTCTACAAAGAACCTTCGGAAGAATCCTGAACCCTGGACCCAAAGCCCCAACTGCCAGTACAACCCTGAACTCCAAACTCTAAACTCAAAAGCCCTCAGGCGCTCAATGAGCCTGGAGCCAAACCGGCAATGCAGCAGATAGAAGCGGAGACGGTGCTGAAATGAATTCGAGTATAGAGCGGGGTTTTGTTTTGAGCAGTCAGGCCCAAGGCACCCGCCGAAAAATTAAAGAGGTCCATGCCGGAGCCTTGACGAATGACAGCGGCTTTTAGGCATATGGTATAGCTATATGTTGGCGACATTGGGATACTCGCACTTATCGGTCAGACCACCAAGACACGTTGGTGCTTTCTGGAGCTTCTGTAACAAGCTAATGTAGATACCTGGTGATGATCTACCTCTTTTCTTTCAGGCCCTTGATACTACTGGTAGGATCCTTATTGTAACCTTTATTCAGGGAGAAGGTACAATAATTCAGGGGACAGTTTCTGGGCTTGAGGGCAGCGTAGACATCGTGCTTGACAATCCTTGACAGGCTCTGGCTGCCTCTGGGTTATGGCCCTGCTTCGGCGCGGCAGGCTTGGAATGAGATTCTAATCAATCTGAGGAGCCTGCCTTGTAATCCGTCAAAAACTAGATTATAACGCCACCCCAAACTCTATTGTGGTCAATTTCGAGAAGGAGTCAGGCCTGGTCACAGCACGCAGAATTTGCATCTGCATGGCCATCAAAGAATTCGAGCTTTCGCTTTTATAGAACTCATGCAGGGCTTGGCATTAATGGCTGCGCACATGATGCGTTACATGGTCCACGTCCTTAACGCGACTTTTGCACGCATGGAATGAACGCAGAAGCTCATTTTTGAAAGCCCATGTTTGAAGGCCCCTAGATGATTCAAAACAGCTTATGGTTCTGGGGGATTTCTGGAGGCGGGGATAGCAACAACAGATCGTTTCCAATTTCTTTCGACTCTGTGGTTACCGTGTTGCACCTACCCAGAGAGTGCCATACTGCCTGATCCGGAAAATATCGTCCATCGTCATAAGAAGCCAACAGCTCCCAACTCATACGGCATCGGTGTGGTCCTGAAACCCTAAACCTTGGGTCAGGCTATGCCTGGCAGCATCGTGGACTTGGCACGGAGCTTGTTTTGACAAGAGAACCTTCTGGCCATGGAGTGCAGGGACTACACCCGAAACAATTTCAGTTTAGGGCGACGCTTTAAACCGTAAGCTCTATAATTTTAGATGTTGGTGCTGTGCATGGTGTATAAACTCGTGCCCCTACCCCACCAGTTTAAGCTGCTGGATCAACGTTTTGAGGTTCAGAGTTTATAGACGGTTTACGGTGTGGGGTTCAGGGTTTAGGGTATACATAGGGCTGTGGGTTCAGGGTTTAGGTGTACACAGGGCTTAGGATTCAGGGAGTAGGGTTGAGGGTTTGCGTTTGGAGTGAGGTATTAGTGGCTTTGCTGAGCGCCCAGGTTTGAGCGTTCCGGGTTTGAGGTGTCCAATACATAGGGGCTTGAATCACTATCTCACAATGAGGAACTCCCTTACAGTCGGTATGCAACTCAACGACAAAATACCGCAGAACCCTATTGAGGTTACTATAAGTGCTACTGCTGTAGCATTATGCAGCGCTTCCTCGTGCTGGCTGAGGCCCTGAGGCACTTCACGTTGGACTTGGCTCCCAGCACCAGCCCCGGCATAGCTGATCTCGCTGCTTTTGCCTGAAGGGATGAAGGATCTCCTACTTACAGGCTGTTGGGAGATTTTGCATTATCAATATATCTTCAGAGGGCGTAAAGGGCCAACCTATGTAGATACTTACCTTAGACGGGGTTTGTGGGCGCTATTATCAGGGTTTGTCCGGTTTTCATGCTAACCAGAAACTAGCAATATAGGATTCGGCATGATTATCAATGCTATTCCCCTATAGCCCCTCTACATGTATACATGTATAAGTTGCTTATGTACCGTAACGGCTTATTCTAACTATTAACGACCCTTGAATTCAATTTAAGTGATGTCTATTTCGGATACAGGGTTCCATTTAAGGTCTGTGGAAGCTGAAGCGTTCGGGTTTAGGGTGTAGGGGTTTAGGGGTTCGGTTCAGGGGTTTTAGGGTTTAGAGTTGAAAGTATCCTAGTCGGATTTGTTTGGGGTTTGAGGCCTATCCTCTGCACCCTGAACCCCAAGCCTCCAGACTCAAGCTACGTGTTATCAGGCCTGTAGGGTTTGGCGTTCGGGATATGGGCACTAGGATTTTGGGTTTAGGGTCTGCGGGGCTTAGGGGTTCAAGTAAGGTTTATAATAGGGAATGTTCTGACTTCGAGCCTTGAAGCTGCTTCCGGACTCAGAGGACATGCACGAGTACCGACATGCACGCACGCACGCACTCAACTGCGCACAGACACACACAGAGGAACCAGGAAGGGTATGAAGTAACAAAAAAAGCCACCAACTCCAAAACACACACGCAGAAATGTTTGAAGCCGTCATCCCTCGCTTTTTTTAAGGACCATTCAAGAAGAAGGCCTTCCACAACGGGAGGACCGCCCTGACGCAGCAATAGCAAAGCCAAGATGCTTCTTGCGAGTGTGGATGCACTGTAGCCCTACTTGCTCGGCCCTCAGTAGCTATAGGGTGACAGGGAATGTGTTCCTGATACTTCGCATCATGCAGCTGATTTCGATTCAGGGCCACTGAGACTCATTAACTTTGCTGTATGCGAACAGGAAGAGGCAGCAACCTCGCCGGAAGCGCTTGCGATCGCCGGCGGATGCAACTGCCGAGAACACGGCCTTCATAGACGAGGCTGGGGTGTTGTCAAGTAACCTATGCACAATTGGCATAAAACGAGTGATTGCGAATGGGTAAATTGCAGACGGGGTGTACGTGTACATTAAGCCCCGATTGCAGGATCACGGGATTTGAGGGGTCTGTTATGTATCTGTAGAACCCAATCCTAGTGAGGTACTGAGGACCCCTACCTACTGGGTCCCCTGATGCTTTGAATGTATGCATGTTTAAACCCCCGAAGCATTGAGACTCCTCAGTCCGAAATCTTGTTCAACTACCCTGCAAGTAGAGGGGGGGGCCTGAGGGGGGTGGCTTTTAAGGTGTAAGGGGAAGCAATTACCACATCATGTGGTAGAGAAAGGTCAGGTTGCAAGAAATGCAAGTTGTATTCGGGGCCCCTGAAGAACTTTTTTTTGGATCTATTCATACAAGCCACAAGAAGGAACCGTTTCCATGCCGGTAGTGTTCAGGCAGTTTGGGAAGGTGTGTGCTAGCAGTTGCTTTTTCATTTTCTAGTCTTGAGCTCGCACGAGTTGAGGTATACTGGTGAATCGGTCTGGAAACTTGGAGCGCTTTGGGAAATGATGAATCCGAATCGGGATCCCAGTTAGTTGCCCAGGTCCATACCCCGTCGTTAGGACAGAATTGTATACTTTCAAAACAAGGAGCAAGTCCATCCCCAAAAAACAAGAGTATGCAAACGACGCTAGCCTTTATAGGGCTTGGCAGCTGAAGTCCCTGAGCCTGAAAGCCATTCAGGTCTACACTGCGAGGGGGCAGCCTGTCTACCGCACCATGTCTGAACAGGTTTAGGGGTTTAGGGTTTAGGGATTAGGGATTTAGGGGTTTAGGGTTTAGGGTTTAGTCGTTTTTGGCCAAAACTTCTGACATGGGCAGTGGCTTGGCACAGCAATCCGCTGGTGCTGTTGCCCCTGTTTCTCTTACAGTTGATCTGTCCAGTAAGGTTGAGGCTGCTGTCTGTTAACTCTAAAGACGATTATGGTTATTGTCATCCTTGCGTTTTTTTCTTGGTGGTGGTGTTGGTGGTGGTGGAGGCGGTGGAGGCGGTGGAGGTGGTGGTAGAGGTGGAGATGTCGCCTTGTTTTTGTGAGAAGGGTCTTGGCTGGGGGATGTTCTGTCTTTATAGGACTTATAGGGCGGAAGGCATCGGCTTTAGGGTTAAGGGCGAAGGAGAGTGGGGGAGGCAGACAGGTTTCGAAATGCAAGGCCTCCCCCCCCCTTCGACCGATTCACGGTCGCACATCTTTAGGTGTCAGTTTCCTACAAGCCATTACGCCCTAAACCTGAAGCCCCAAACTCTTTAGGAATCGGCGTGGATCTTAGGTGAAGGCGCCCTGCCTGGCCCTGTGGGTGGCTTCCGCACCTTCCGCGAGGTGGATTTGAGAGACGATTGGGGGGTGTTCAAGGTTTACGGAAGTTTGCTTTGCGTGTTTCAGATTTCAGATACCTGGTAATTAGTTACTGAAGGCGACATGTGACCCTTATAGTTAAGGTATATTGCTTAATTAAGGGGTATTGGGCTCTCTGGGCAAGACTTCGGAGCAAAGCCAAGAAAAGGGAACAGCTGCCACAAAGCCGATTTCGGTGCCCGTAATATAGGGGTTTTAAATAGTTACCAATACTATTTTGGGGGGCTCCTTATTATGTATATATACATATACATACATATACATATACATATACATATACATATACATATATATACGCACATACACATACACATACACATACACATACACATATACATATACATATACATATACATACATATATATATATATATTAAGGCCCCTATATTAAAATTTCTCTTGTGTCTGGCAGGTGCGCCTCGTCGGATTTGAGGATCAGGCCACCGCCTTTGTTCCTACCTCCTCCCCTAGTTAGGGACCCCAAAAGCACATAAGCATAAGCATTTTATAGGGATATCCCTACCCTATTGGGCTTGATTACACGGGGGCCCTACCTAGTACCGCTTTGCCCGTTCTATTCTGTCTTTCCGCCTCCAAGCTGAATATTAGGAGCAAGTGTACCAACACCCCTAAAAATTACCGTGAACCTTGAACTTTATCAGCGCTAGAAACCTTGAACCCTGAACCGTTCAGGCCTGAACCCTGACTCGTTATCAAACCTATAAACGCCTGCACAGTACATGACACGCGATAAGCAGGAAAGAAAAGCAAAAGATGCTATATAACCTTAGAGGACCAACAGAAACGAATACAACCCTTGTGCTAGCCGCCTCCTAAACCCTCCACCCTAGGGCTACTCCACGTTGCAGGGCTTGTCTTGGAGTGTCAACATCCATGCCTCTCGGGAGCTGCGCTTCTTCTGCCGAGCGGAGCATCGTCGGCAAGGCAGGCACCCGGAATCCCACAGCCCGTGTCAAATTTAGGATTTAGGGTTTTTGTGAAGATTGTAAGGTGGTTAGAGGGCTTTAGCATGGAGTTCAGAGTTTAGAGTTCTTGTTGTTTCAAGAACTTAGGTCATGGTGGCCACAGTGTACGGCTAGCATTTACGATTCATCGGCACTTCCCTCCAGTTTAGAGGTCGAGTGAAGCTTCTCCAAAACTGCATTCTGCGTGCTTGTTCTGTGACAGCTGAAGCATCTCTTCTTGAACTTCACTGTGCGAGCTGCTTTTTTGCTCAAGAACATTATGATACCCTACCGAAGCCCATAAAGCCCTAAGTCCCTACACCCCTAAGCCCAAACCCCCACCTTAACTTCCTCATAAAATTCAAAAAAGGTAGGCTTTTTGCGGTTAAGGTAAGCCCTATTAGAGCCTGGGTTTCTCGGCCCTATAAACCCTAAACCCTAAGCCACGACAGAGGCAGCCCAGAGGCTCCGGTGTCGGCCGAGAGGCGGCGCTGCGAGGCGAAAGGGGCCCAGGGCTTCAAAGGTTCGGGGCTTTCACAGGGTTTAGGTTTGAGGCTGTAGGATGTATGGCTTAGGGTCCAGGATTTGGGGTTTAGGGTGTAGGGTAGAGGGTATAGGTTTGAGTTGTAGGGTTCAGGGTGCAGGGTTTAGGATACGGAGCGCCGGGGGTGGTTGGGGGAAGGGAGGGGGGGTGGTTGGGAGAGCTTAGTGTTTTGGGGTGCTGGGCTTTTGAAATTTTGGGCGATGTGGAAGGGGCATGGGCGAATATAGGGTTTCTGCAAATTGGAGAATCAGGATTTACCGTATTGGGATCTCACTAGCGTAGCTGTAGGTTCGCAGCTTTCAAGGTTTGCAAGGTGTTGCTGGTGGAAACGGCAGAAAGGGGAAGGAGTCCAGAAATAAGGAACACTGGTGAACACAAGGACAGTCATGGCTTTGAGACCTTGGGCCTTTTTAGGTGCCGGCTGTCTCTTGATGATACCGCTCCTGTCATTTCAGTTAAACCCGGCCCGAAGCGAACCAATCAGCAAGAAGTTAATCTAAATCCCACCATAAACCCCAAACCCTAAACCTAAAACCCCTAAACCCCTAAACCCCCAAAGCCAGCTCAAAGAAGCTCTGGACACCAAACTCCTAAATGCTCCCTACCCTACACTCTGAGCCTGAACTCCATCAAACCTAAGACTCCTGAAACCCGCAGACTCCTCCGCCTGCACAATTTACATATGAGTTTAGAGATAAACATCAGGGGTTACCCAGAGAGCCCAATACCCCTGAATTAAGCAATATACCTTAAATTAGAAGGGGTTTCATATTATGATTTAAGCTCCATATTGCTTAATTAAGGGGTATTGGGCTCTCTGGGTTAAGGGTTTAGGACTTCTGTCTTGAATGTTTAGGGGCCAGGTCAAGGGTTTAGCGTTTTCTGTCTAGCAAGGCAGGAACTTGGCTCCAAACAGAAACAGGTCTTTGCTAAGCTCCTGTGACCTGCGAACCTTGCACCACTACTTGTTCCCGAATTAAATCGCACAGTAGTTGAAGCAACAGTCCAACCACCCGATTAGTTACACTTCGCAAGCCATAAAACCCTGAGACAACACTACCGAGGTTAGCAATCCAGAACTCTAAACTATGAGCCTGAGTTTCAAGGCTGGTTTACAGCGTGCAGGTCAAGGAAGCCCAAATGAAGGTGACGCAGGGACTCCAGATGTGTTAAAGTTGTTACGTTTTGTCACTTTAATTTGGTTGTTGAGCAGGTAAGTTCCTTTACTACAAGAACGTTTTATATTCATAACATGTGGTTTTGGAATAGGGTGTTCAATGGATCCTTCAGGGACGACGCAGGGAATTTTGACGGGGCTCTTGGCTCTGGATTTGGTGCTTAGCTTAGTGTTTAGGGTTTGGGTTTAGAGTTGAGGGTTTAGACTGCTTAGTTTAGTGTTTAGGGTTTTCTGTCTTGGGCTTTGAGGCTAGCAGCCCCTTGAACACCGGACCGAGCAACCCTCAAAGCCGAAAAGCCTGCAATCATCATACCCTGAAGCTCCAAAACGTTGAACCTGAAAGCCCAGAACCTCCTAGAAGTAGAGTAGGTAACCTTGAACCTTTTTGGGATAGTATATTCCCTATATAATCCTTGTATTATGAAAAAGGTTAACCTTTAGTTCCCCATGATACCCGACAAGTAGGACCTTGAACCTCAAACCTGAGTCCGAAAGCCGACAGATTTTGGAAGCACAAGGGCGACTCGGCTGCTTAGAGCTCCGTTTCGCCCCCCCGCAACAACAGAAAGAATTGGTAGAATAATATACATGTGTCAGAAGCATGTGTATGCAATGCATGCGTGCATGTATGTATGCAGGGACATATATATATATATGTATGTGTGTACATGTATGTCTACCTATGTCGATGTATGCTCATTCTTTCCTATGTACAGACTGAAAAGAGAATGTCTCTAAGTAGCTACACACATCACAGTGTCTGTGTGCATGCATAAATACATACATAGTTACATGCATACATATGTACATACATACAAAAACACATGCATACATATGCAGCTCTCCACAGATGAGCAACTCTCCGCACAGGCCCACCCGAATCCTAAGTCCTAAAAACTGCATTGTGCTTTACGCTACAGACAGACGCGAACCCAAATGATGTTCAAACATGCATGAAACATCACACAACTTTGCAAGTGGTGAGGATATAAGCTACCTCATGTGGGGTTTATCCTAAAAACCCCTGCGCAGATTCTGCGCTGGTCTTCACGAGCTGCGGCAGTCCTGCAGAGGTCAACGCCGTGCGGGGCCTAGGTCGCCCAAGGCTTTGGAAAGGAGATGAGTTCTTGTCGTTCTTCTTCTTGTTCGTAGCGTTTAGAGAAACCTTGTAGGCTTTTCTTCTCCAGAGCCTTCTTCCGAAGGGTTCCTAAATTCGGGAGCCATCCTTTAAGGAGGGCTGTAGGGACTTTTATGCAGGGATAGTATGTCTGTAAAAGGGACACCACCGCGACCGCATGGGTCTCAGAAGAGTAAGGCCTGGAACACACTGGAGGAAGAAAACCAGAGAGGTGCCAAAGCGCATGACTGCATGCTGATCGTTTAGGGGTTAGGGTTTAGGGCAAGGGTTTTGTGCGTTTGGGTTTAGGGTTTAGTGTACTTCGAGTATCCTGCAAGGGGTCTCTCCTGGGTGAAACTTGGCTTTGTTTCTGCACTTTATGAGCTAAATAAGTACGGGTCTAAGGATTCCCAAAGGTTTATAGGTCACTCAAAGGATGGGGCTTCTTTGTGCGATTTCAGATATGGTTTCCCATCGAGGAGCCTATGACACGTGGAAAAAGCCTTATAAGACCCTCCAAGACAAAGATCCTACAGAACCTTCCACAAAAGCATACAACAACTTATCTCTTATGCCACAACAGCTGCAGAACCACCCCTTATACCTCTTTGGCTCTGAACCATAAACACCTTTATAAACCCTAAAAAGCCCCTAAGCCTGATTGAAACTTTAGCGGTCTTGGGCTCGTTTCCAAGGCTCTCTCGCTCCTGGCCTACCACTCGAAGCAGGGGATGGCATCGGCTTCTTGGCCTTGGTTTTATACTGTTGGGCTTCTTTCGACATTTTAAAAATAATACTCTATAGCACTCTTAAAGCCTGGATGCCAGTTCGGAATAAGGTTTTAATAACTGTACGAAGGCCTAGGGTCTGCTAGAATGATCCGGGGACGCAGCAAACAGGGTTGTACATGGGCAGCTGTAGTAATAATGACTTATAGCCCCAAATAAGCCTAATCCCGAACTATGTGCCCTAAAACGCCTTGATCTCGCGAACGCCTAAACCCTATATCCTAAGCCCCTCCAAACAGATCTGGGAAAATCTGAGGCCTTTGAAGACGTAGTTCTACGTAACTACAACTACAGTTACCTGACTTATAGTCGTACCCCAGACTTATTATATTATTAAGTCCCTTCATCCTGTAAGTGGGTTGTTCTCTAAATCAGGGTTCCTTTATTTGGGGTCCATTTTATATCTGTGCCGTACTGTTTTGGGGACCTAAACAGGGACGCCAGTTTAGAGAGAAGTAACCAAGCAAAGCAGTTGAGAGCTTGGAGGTCGACGCAGGGTCTCCTCGCCGCGATGCACGCCAAAGTGCGGAGGAGCTTGAGGCAGGGAGACTTCTGGCAGGGTCCTTTGGGTTCAGGGTTTAAGGTCTAGGGTTGAGGGTGCTCGCAGTCAGGATCTTCTACTATTTGGTCTCTACACAACTACACGGCTTCGGGGTGTTTGTTGTGTTTATTTATTTGTTTTCCTTCTTGGAGGGTTCCTGGTCCTTTGTCTAGCGATCTCCAGAAGCTACGTTTGTCGTCTTACCCCGGTAAAGGAGTAGAGGGAAGGTTACTTCTTGATTGTAGATCCTAAACCGTACACCGTTCTATAGCCCTGAAATCTTTGTATATCAATAAGGTTCTAACCAACCTGGCTCCGAATTCTTGAACGAATCACAGAAGATATGCTTGGCGCACTTGAAGGCCAACATCGGACAGCAATCAGACTCCCTGAAATCCTAAACCCTGCTTTGTAAGGATCAAATCTTTGCTGTCACCCATTTTCATTGGGCTTTCTGAGGAATTACAACTATCGTTGCCTGATTTTACAGCCTCCTATATACACCATCCAACTCAAGAAAAGCGCCGCAAGCCTCAACGGCTCAGCCTTCTTCCCATGCTTTGGGGTATAGTGGATTTGTGGTCTTCGGTTTGCAGAGTAACTAGCGTTCAGGATTCTTGGGTTCAGGTTTTAGGGGTCGCAGAGTGGGTTTCAGGACTCTTGCCTTTAGCTTTGAGGGGGTGCTGTGAAGCCTGGACTCTTCTTGAGAATTGGAGACCCTTGTTTCTACGGGCCCCAGCTTGCCAGGTGTTCGGGTTCGGGGTGTAGCAGTAAAGGTTCAGGGCTTAGGACTTAGGATTTAGGGTTCAGGGCTCTTAACCCAAAGGGTCCCATGTACCGATATAGTAGAATGTAGGGTTTCCATATTAGGAATTACTATTATGACTTAGGGAAGTATCCCCTATAACAGTACAAAGGACCCTTGGGGTAAGGGTTTTAAGATTTAGCGTGTTTTGCAGATGGTTGGCCGCAAGCCGGGAGCTTCTTTCGGAAGCCTGTCGCGCAGTCGCGCAGGGACGCAGAATACGTAAGTTTCCCGTTCCTGCTGCACTGTTGTTAAGCACCACGATTTCGTTATATAAGCTAGTACTAGTACATAATTATATATGTATACATATTATATATATACACGTATGTTCATATCTTCCAATGTGAAGCGAATTGAATCGTCTCTTGACCTCAAGCCCTTCTAGACCCTAAACCCTAAACCCTAAACCCCTAAACCCCTAAACCCCTAACCCCTTTAACCCTTCACCTCAAGGAATCCTTCTTGTGCCCTTTAAAGGAACCCTGCTAAACCCCTAGAGCCTTGAGCCCTTAAAGGCCCACTTCGCCACGCTTCGGATCGCAGCCAGCGCCGGCTGCTCGCCTGGAGCAGGCCCGAGGTTTGGGTTTTGAACTTGGAGGTTCATGGGTAGTTCTAAGCGTCCCTTTAAAGGGATCTATAGGGATTCTGTAAGGATTCTACAAGGGTATAGGGCTTAGGGTCTACTTGGAGGTTCATGGGTAGTTATAAGTGGGGTTAAGGGGTTCCTTTACGGGTTCTATAGGGTTTAGGGTTCTAGAGGGTTTAGGGATTAGGTAGGGTTTTAGGGTAGTTATAAGGGTTCCCTGTAAGGGTCCCTTTAAAGGGATCTATAGGGATTCTATAAGGGTAGAGGGTTTAGGGTTTACTTGGAGGTTCATGTCATGGGTAGTTATAAGTCGGGTTGTAAGTCCCCGAATGTGGGGTTACCGAGTTTTGAACAGGGTTTAGGGTTAGGGCTTCAAGGGTTTGGGGCTTAGGGTTCAGGCTTTAGGGTTTAGGGGTTGAGGGTTTAGGGTTTAGCGTTAAGGGTTAGGGGTTTTAGATTTTAGGGTTTAGGGTTCCTTAAAGGGTCCCTGAAAGGGATCTATATAGGGGTTTATGGCTTATAGGCTTATAAGTTTATAGTATTTATGCTTTAGGGGTTTAGGGTTTATTCGAGTCACTTCAGAGAGAGATCGTTCCAAAAAGGGTTTAGAGCATATAGGGTTTAGGGGTTTAGGGTTTAGGGCTTAGGGTACCCTAAACCCTAAATCCTGTTGCGCAGTGTTTAGTGTTTTACTTGCGTTGTTTTGGGGGCTGGGGTGGGGGGGTGTTGTTTTATAACGTTGCATATGGGGCTTATCGTTTATAGGGCTTCCACTACGCCTTACCATCAACATAGAGTTCTATATCATAGCAGAGATCATGTACATGTTCTTGTACTCTTTAAAGTAGGTGTCTACGAAAAGGATCTTTCCATATCCTTGCCTGCAGCCCCAACAAGACCTAGAATTTTCAGGGTTCCTTATGGTGGTTTCCTTACATGTTTCCCTTGAATTGAGGAGGTTAAGAAGGTAGCTTTTTAAGGCTTCAGGTGATATGTTTCGGCGGCTGGATAAAGCTTTCGAACGCTCGGTGGATCGACAGCTTCAAGGGTTTTCGGCATCTAGGGAACTGTCTTTCGCCAAGGTCCTTAGGTCTAGAGTAGGAACCCAGTAAAAACCCTTAAGCCAAATGGTTTACGGTTTAGGGTTTACAGCAGGGTTTAGGATCCCATGCTGGCCTACCCCCAAACCCTAAACCCTAAACCCCAAACCGTACCCCTACAAAAAACGCAAACCTCAGCGGCTTTGCAATCACGCAGGTCCTTCGGCATCGCAGGCCGGCTGCAGCAATGTTCAGCGGTTGCATCTTCAGAGGGGCTTAGGTCTTAGGCCCTTCTTTACAGCAAGAGCAACGATAGCTTTTATATGTATATATATACACACATATATATATACCTATATATATATATACATATATGTTACCACGAGTCAGGTTAAGGCTTTTTGGCGGGAACCTCAAGTACTTGAGGAGTCCATACAAAGCAGTTCCTGAGTGCCCCCGCACTGAGTCTTGGTTCATGTGGCACTGCTTGAAAAAGAGCGTTTGCCTCGGATACCCCTCATGCAGTCGTCTGACCTTCGACCCTCATCGTCATCACGGTTTCTGGCGGCAACCCTAAACCCCAAACCCTAAACCCCAACTACTGCGAGCCCGCCGAAATGCCGACGGAGGTACCCGAGGTGCAACTCTCTGCACTCCTGGACGATGTGGAGGAGCACATCACGGTCCTGAGCCCAAGATGGCTTTAGAAGTTAGGGCTTATGGTTTAGGGTTTAGAGCGTGTGATTTTTTGTTCAAGGTCTCCTAGAAGGGTCTTGTAACTTGTAAAAGTAGGGCCTTCTGAAAAGTTTTGCTCCTCTGATGCCGCGAAGTCCGAAGCTGTTGAGGCTTTCGAGGTGGTTGTGCTTTGCCATTGTTGAGACCACGCTGTGCTTCTACACAGCCTCTAGGACTCTAAGTGGCAATGCGCGATAGTTTGTGTGTCCACTACGGTCTTTCAGTCTCCGCAGAGTTCTGTCACAGTTTAGGGTTTAGGGTTCCCCATGGGAGTTTCCGAAAATTAGGGGTACCTTAATTTGGGGGTCCATATAATAAGGATCCTACTATTTAGGGTACTATATTAGGGTCGCCTATTTTCGGAAACTCCCCAATCAATCCCAAAACCCTCAACCGCGATCTCAAAACCCGAGAAGCGCTGGAGCCGAAAGCACCAACCCCGGCCCCTCCTCGTCTTGAACAAAGAAGCAGCAAAAGGAAACAAAGAAGCAAAAAAAGGAAACAACGAAGCAAAAAAAAAGCAAAGAAGCAAAATAAGGAAACAAAGAGTTTAGGGGCTTAGGGTTTAGGGGTTTAGGGTTATTTAGGGGTTGGTTCAGACTTCAGGGTGTTGTGGGTTTTAGGTTCCAGGGTTTGGGGGTTTAGGGGTTTAGGGTTCAGGGTCTAGGGTTTGAGTTTGGTTTTGGCTGTTGGGTTTCAGAGTTGGTGAGGGGCTTTGGTTTTTACAAGTAGGTTTTTCGGGATGCATCTGGCCAGGTCATTGCACATTGTGCTGAGCGCTGCCACCTCCTGGACAGGCATCGATAAACAAATCGTGCTCCTTTTAGGCTTTCATAAACATTTTCAAGCAGGGATTTGTGGGTCATGTGTAGTAGTTCACTGCTTGTCTATGAGGTGCGTAAACAAGTACGGGTCGTTCCTTAAGCTCAGCTCCTCTTTCGTTCTTAGAGTGGCATTCTGTGCCGGGCCCCTTCTGAAAAGCTGGGTTCTTGTTAATGGGTTTAGTTTAAGTTACCTGAATACGGATCTATAGTAAATAGATATGGTGTCCTTATTACGGTAACCTGAACTGACTTCCGTAACAGGAACCCAGAAAGGCCCGTTAACTTACACCAAGAAGCTGACGCCGAAGCCCTTTGCGCTCCGAGTGGGGTGGAGATGAGCTCCGTCGGAGTTCCGGGTGGAGGTCGCCAGGTGTGGAGCTTCCAGAGTCTCCTTACGAATTACTTCATAGTTTTTCTGGCCGTTCTTTTGGCTCTTAGGACTTTAAGTTTTTGGGTTTCTATATGAAATATACAATAAGGAGGCTAAAAGTCTAATTTTTTAGGAGGGTTCAGAAGTCAGCCAACTTTTATTGTGGTTCTAAGGAGGGTATAGGATAAGGGGTGAGGACTCAAGCCATGAGTTTGGACCCCGGGATGTAGATGTTTCGACACATGATTGCAGACCTTACAACTGCGAGCGCTGGAAGTCTGGTGCTTGCAGATTTTGAATTCGGGGGGCGGTATTGTTTGTCACGTGGGCTAGCACTGCTGGTTTGTGGGTCACTGCAGACACATGCTCGAGCGACATGGATCTGCAACAGCGTTCTGCCCACCGTACTTGGTTGCATTTCTCCAAGAGACATCGCTGAGTTGCGAAAAGGTTCGAAACCTGTGGCGTTTGTCAGGCTGGCAGATTCCTTCCGCGAGGCTGGTGGCGCCCCTGTCTGGTAGGTGCTTAGTGTTAGTTCGCTTGTTTGTTTCGTTGTTTGCTTGGCTTCTGCATGTGCATAGGCCCGTGCGTTCGTGTTTGAGTGCATTCGCTGGCACGGGCTTGTTGAAGGCTACTATAGGGGCTTTAGTAATTACCTATACTATCTTCTGGGTTCGTTATCAATTATAAGCATAGTATAGTATACCCCAAAACCCTATTCTGATTATTAAGGCCCCTACAGTACACAGAGAGCTGTGAGATTCTAGAGAATGCAGGAAGGCAGGGACAACCCTAAAACCCCCCCTAAGCCCCCGAATTAAGCCCAAACCCGAAAGCCTGGCGTTTAGGGTATAGAGTTTAGGGTCATGTGCAAGTTCCGGAAGAGACGCCACCCATCGCCACCCCTGAAGAAGACTCTCCAGTCAGCGGAAATCTGGATGAAGCCATGAACCCCCACGCCGGAAGCCTTGAACCCCAAAACCTGAGCGATCGAATACCCTTCCACCCTACCCCATCAAATCACCTACAAAGACCGTAGCTTCCTCAGTTTTACGGCCGCCTTCCCATCATCGCCACATGCGAGTGCTCCGAGGATCAAGGGTGCCAGTGCCTCAGAGTTTGGGGCTTAAGCTTGCAGCCTAAAATCTTGGGATGCTGGGTCGCCATCGGCGGGAGAACGCCTCCCTTAAGCGGGAAGCGGATTAGTGTCTATTTGTTCAGGGGTTTAGGGTTTAAAGGGTGTGTTTACCACATGGTCGCTACAATCCCTGCTTGTAACTCCACACTCGCAGACAAGCTCCTTCATATCTTCGATTTGCTTCAGGCTTGGTCTGGCCTCATTCAGGGTCTCACGGCGCTGTTGTTTGGGATTCAGGGGCTGGAGGTTTGTCGGATTCAGGCGTAGGCATACGGCCTACATGGACGTAGAGGTTCAGCATTCAGGTGCTTCATGACCACGAAAGTTGTGTTGCTTTGGCGGCTCCGCCCTTCATGTCGAAGCAGAATTGCCATGCCACCGCCCTACAGAAAGTTCGCGGCCCGTACACTTCGATATCAAATGATCTAAACCCAAAACCATAAGAGCCACGAGCTCTCAGCCGCCCGCACAACAGCCCCAAGACCAATCCTTCCGAGACCGATCTTAGACTTTCAGAACTGTTGGGCTTAATGTAAACTTTTGGGTTTGGGGTTTGGAGCTTAGGATATTACTGGTAGGATATTAGGGTTAAGGGTGGAAGCATGAACGTTCACTTCACCGCAGTAGCTTGGTTGTGTTGCGTCCACGAGTTGAGGCACAGCACCAGTCCCTCGCAAGCATGAGACGGCTGCTTCCTCAGAATCCAGGTCGTCATTATCCCCACATGGCGGTTTCCATCACACCCTTCCCTGTAGCGTCAGTGATATTAGCAGTTATTAGCAGTCGCAGTGACAGTAGAAGACGTCGGAGCAACACTATCAATATCACTAGTAGTAGCATTGATACATTCCGAGTCGTCTGACCGGAATCATGAGAGAGCCTCGTACCACTTGGTTTGCAGAAGCCGCCTCGAAGCCACCCTGAAACCTAAACCCTAAGCCTTTCAGCCCCACAACCCAAGACTATAAACTCCTAAATCCCTAACCTTTTAAAACCCCAAGCCTGCGGCCCAAGACCAAAGTCCTGAAACCCTAACCTTGTCGAACACCTTGCAAGATACCCTAAACCTCAAACCCTGAACCTTAGAGGATCATGGGACTTAGTAAGTAAGGTTATAAGTAGCTTAATTGAGGTTATAAGTATAGTTACCCTAATTATAACCCTAGTTACTAAGTCCCATGATCCTTTAAGTAAACCTTAAACCCTAAACCCCAAACCTTAAACACCAAACCGTAAGAAGCTACTGAACCACTAGACTGCCATATTCCCCCCAGAGCATTAGACCCATGAGCCCTCCAACTCTGTGTTGAGCATCCCAAGACTTCGCAGGTAAGGATGTGGGAATTGCTTAAGATGGGAGTTTCCGAAAATTAGGGGTACCTTATTTTTGGGTCCTTGGAATAAGGATCGATTATTTTCGGAAACCCCCAGATACATTTGAGGGTTTGTATTTAAAGGTTTCTTCAGGGTCTTACAGATCGGAGGTTCTGGAAAGGAGGTGGTGCTTCGTTCAGGTGTCCTCAAAATAAGGAGCCTATCACTATAGGGCGACTACGGTCGATGTTCGGATTCCAGGTCTTTGCAATATTTCCATTTCAGTACTTGCAGTAGACATTATGAGAACAAGACTGCATAATTCCGTAAAATCTTCCTTTCCAGTCCTTGTATACGTATACCATAAAGCAACTGCAAAGATATACGAGCTCTTATGCTAAGCCGTCTTCAGGCTATATGAAAGCCTTATCAAACCCCTGCAACATCCGACACAGCCTCTTCGAAATGAATGCTGGGCTGCTGGGCCCCTGCACATTGCAGCATGTTCTTAGGGACTCAAAAAGCACATGAGCATAAGCATTTTATGGGGGATATCCCTACCTTATTGGCCTTCCTTTTAAGGGGGTCTATATGGGATATCCCTATCCTTACTGTTTCCTATCCTTATTTTTGCTTATGTGCTTTTTTGGAGCCCTATGTTCATCCTCGAGCCCAGGTCCCTCACATGACGGTCGTTTCCGTGCCCTACGACTTCGGGCTCTCGCGCGGGAGCGCCAACAGGGGAGGGAAGCGAAGATGGGTTTAGGGTTTAGGGTTTAGGGTTCCTAAAAGTATAGTGTAGGGCCCTAAATAATTACCAGCAATATTCCTTAGGGTTCCTCATTACGATTATAGTATAATATACCGCGAAACTCTTTTCCAATTCTTAAGGCCCCTATATTATATTATGATGTTCGGCGAAACCTTACTCTAAAGGTTTGTGCCGCAATAATTGGCATTCATTTTTCGGGTTTGGTTTCGGCGTTTGAGGCCCAGAGTTGTGGGGGCCTAGTGTTTGGAGGTTTATGGGCTTAGGGGAAAGTAAAGTTCGAGTTGGAGTAGGCAGAGCTTTTGTTGACATACGTATAACACCTTACCTGCTAAGTCCGTTTCCGTGCTTCCTAATACTTTATACACATTCATCACCTGAAAGCGGTATAACCCCCCGAACATTAACTCTCCGGGCCTAGTATAAACCCTAGGAGAAAGTGGGACGTGAGGTGAAGCTTGGAAGCTCATCGCTCTCGTTACCCGATTGCCCTGTTTGATCCTGTTTGGCAACATCCTCATATCCCGGTTCAATACTACACGAAGGCTAACCGCTAACCCCAGCTTTAAGCACTGGGATATACTAACCGGAAGCCCTAAGTTCTAGAAGCAGTACTGAGCAATCCAAGGATTACAAGGCTGAAACGATCCCAGAGACCAGTAGTTATTGTAGCATAGATTAAGATGCATTCGGGCGTGTAACTTTGAGTTGGGAGTGCATTCGTGGGTTTTGTATCGTTGGGTTCCCTCCACCCCGCACTTCCGATTTCTTTCAGCATTCTGGGTGTCAGGATTTCTATGAAAGTGCTGCCATGTCAGCTGCTAGGACCCTAAACCCTAAACCCTAAGCTGCTAGGAAGACGCTCCTCATCGAGATGACCCAGACAGAGCTTGGGCCTTCGGCGATTGGGGCGGGGGTCTGCTAAGGGTCCGTTATTAAAGGTTTCTAAAATGGTTCCGATAGTTCTTAGTAGTCGAGTAGGTAACCTTTCACCTTTTTGGGGTACTATAATCCCTATATGATCCCAAAGGTTAACCTTTAGTTCCCCTAAGATACTGGACAAGTAGGAATTTCATGGGTTCCTTTGAAGGGGCTCCTGGGGTTTAGGATTTAGGGTTCTCAGCAGTTTCAGCCTTGCACGGCGAGTCTCAATAGTCATCGTCTCTTATATAGTGATGGCATGACATCTGCTTGAAAGGAACGATTACCACACGAAGACCGACAAGAAGCATGATCGCAGTCCACAGTCCGTAGTCGTCACATTTGCGCGTGTTACTGCTTTTATCCCGCTAGTCTAGCCCTCCGCCCTGTCATTGCAAAGTTCGCTTCTTTGGGTCAGGAATTTCACCTAATTCCTAAAGCCCGAAGGAGCTGGGTAATATTCATGCCGAGGTTCGTGCTGGTGCTGGACGACGACTTCACGCATTCCTTTCATTCTTGCCTGAAGCCCGGGAAAGAGACCGCGGTCCCCAACCCTCAGCCCTAAACGGGTTTAGGCAGGACGTGGGAGAGAGCCTTCGCCGTGGCTCTATATCTTTGAATAAGAACTCGGGGCCTCGAGCCACTGAACCCTAAAACCCTATAGATCCCTTAGAGGAACCCGTATAGTACCCTTTAAAGGAGCCCTATAGATCCCCTAGCAGAACCACTGAACCCTAAAGCTCGCGACTCAAAAGCCCGCCCGAAGGCCCTAAGGTCATGGAGCCCCTGGGGCCTCTGAACTTTCATGCTCATCACTCTTCTTGGTAGCTGAGTTTATCAACTTTAGACTTTTTGGGGTATTGAAACCCTCTGAAAACTGAAAGTTTAAGCTTTTTGGGCTTATCAACTCGGCAACTAAGTCTTACCTAAACTCAAACACCTCTTAGCCTTAAAGAGGTCTTTGAGACATAGCGGGTATCTGCTAAGAGCAAGCTTTGCTCTCCTCTCAGAAGGTCAGCCACAAAAGTAGCATTGCGGAGACATCTTTCACATACGATTGTTGTAGGGGGTATAGGGTTCTGGAGAGTGATATTTGCTGCTGGACTTGATGGTGCTTTTTGGCGAGAGGTGTAATCGGAGTTTAACCGGAGACCGTATACCCCCTGGTCAGGGAACACAACTTAAATCATGTTCAGGCTTCTTGCGGCCACTGGCCGATGGGCTTCAGGGTTTGAGGGTTTTGGTTCGAAGCGAATGCAGGCTTTGTTTTTGAGGGGGGAGGGGGGGGGGGTTGAAGGGGGAATGGGAAAGCTTTTGCAACTTTAAAACAAACCAAAACGCTGAAGCTCCAAACCCAACCCCGAAAAGGGATCCTGACAGCGCTAATATTGCATGGAGTTGGATTATTACTCATGCTCTTCCTTAGGGCTCCTATAATAGTCACAATGTAATATTCGCCCAAGATCCTCCTTTAAATTTACAGGCCCCTGATTTATGTAAATTACGATAAGCCCCTCAACCCACAACTTTCCTCGGCGAGGCTTAGAATGCATGCTTTGGAAGATGCGCAGTCGGCACTACTCCTTGTGGAAGCCCTCGGCTCAGTCCACATTGGAGTCTCTAGTCAATTCTGCAATAGTTCGGGACCCCAGAAGCACATAAACCAAAACTGTCGAACCCACGTGTTTACCGGGATACTACTGTATCCTGAAACAGTTTGTGATCAGGCGCACCGTTGGTTCCTAGATACACTACAGAAACTCGACGAAACATCATTCGAGGTTTGGGGTCCTTTTAGAGTAAGCCCGCTCACCCATCATCTGTAGGTTCGGGAGGGTTTAGGGTTGACGGTGAATGTTCATGGTTTTTGACTTGGCGCTGAAGGAACGACTCTGGAGAGTAGCATTTATAGGTTCCTTGTGAGGCAGCCGCGTGATATCTCCTTGACTCGACAAGGTCTGCATGTAGACTTTTGCAGGCATGCTGACTTGAGTTCGGTGGTGAAGCGGGGTCACAAGATGTTTTGTCATGAAATGCTTGGAGGACCCTGTGTTCAGGATTACATACCATGCCTGTTGACAATATTGTTCCCAACCTGGCTATAGGTAGGTTCTCCACGGCACACTCGCTTAGAAGACTTCCAGAACAGGCCATTCTGATTGGTCAAAAGAGCAATTCAAGTAGCCCTACTCTTCAAGAAGAGTAAGTACTTATAAGGCTGGCCATGAATCGCCACGTGCCTCTGGGAAAACCCCAAGAGCTTGTAGCTTCTGTTGGGTTGAGGTTTGGGGGTCTAGTGCATGTGTCGTGCCGCCTGGGCCTAAACCGTACAAAACCTGCAAACTAAACCCCAAGTGCACTGACATCCAACCCAAACCCTAAACCCATTGAGATTTTGATAATTTGGCCAGGAATGGTCTGGGGGCTCGCTTCAGAACATTAGGACGCAGATTCAAAACAGGGTTTTAAGTTTTAAGGGTATGATCAGAGCTGTCAAGTTTTGTCGGTGTTGAAGCTTGTTCTCAACAACAAGGCATATCTGGAGTAGGGATCTTTAGAATGAGGATCCTTGTGTTTAGGGTTTCTATTGTTTGAGTTCCCTATGTTCTGAACCTTCCATGCTGAAACTCTCGCTCATGCAATAGAGGGTGGAGGGTTTTTGGCTTGTTGCTGGCATACACGGATACAACGAAAGCACAAGCTGAAAGCCACTGAATCGGGGGCTCAGGGCATGGAAAGCCTTTTGGGGTGGGGGATCCTGAGCCCAGTCACTTCCCAGGCCTTTTGACATTTTGGGCTTTCCGGTCCAGGAGGCGCGGCATTTGAGGGTTTGATTGAAGGCTGTATTGTGCAGGGGTGTGGGCCTGATAAGGAATTTCCGGCCTGTCAGATGCGCTGCGCGAGTCTGTCTACGAAAAGCAGTGTTCTAGGTTCATGGCTTTCCGACCCTAAATGCAATGGTCAGGAAATTCCATGTGGACATGAACCCTAAACATCCGTAAACCCTAAACCCTATAGCCTAATCCTCGAACCCTAAACCCCAAACCCTAAACCCTAAACCCTAAACCAACCCTAAACCCCAAACCCTAAACCAACCCTAAACCCGAAACCCTAAACCCTAGTCCTCAGCCTGAGCCCAAAGCCTGGAACCCCAAGCCCTGGCCCAATGTCCTCTTGCCACAAGAGCTAAGCGCCAACTCTGATGTAAGAGCCTATCTAGGTAGGGCTTTGGGACATTTTATATTTGCTCTTATTGGGATTAAGAGGATATTACCTATACTAATATTTTTCAGAGGCTTTAAAAGCACCTCCTAGCTATAGCCGCCGGAAACTTCAGGTCCTTTTTTGTTGGGGTTTAGGGTTGAGGGTTTATAAGGTCTAGGGTTTGCGGTGTTGCGTTTGGGGTTTAGGGCCTAGGGCTAAGGGTTTGGGGGTTCGGGATTGAGGGTTCTTTGTTTTTAGATTCCCAATTATATATATATATCATAGTAAGGCGCGGACGTTCAGGGGTCTCATTCTTGGGAACCCTACTACGACTCGCTTTGAAGGAGGAGGTTAGCAATGAGACCAAGCCCCAAACATCCCGTCACCCTGAAGCTCCAAAATACCCCTTACGCCACAGAACTCAACCCCAGAGGCCACTAGAGCACGCGGACAAGCACACCGTCAAACTCAAAAGCCCCACACCACGAATGATCCCCACCCTGATCCTGAAAGGGCCCAAACAGTAGAACCCGCAAAAAGAATGTATCTCGCCACTGCACGACTCTATGGGTCAAGAAAGTGATTTTCATGGAAAAACTTCCGAGCCCTTAAACCTAAACCCCGCAAATGCCTCAACCCGAAACCATAATATGGACAATGTGGAAGCTCTCCGCGGCAGAATCCAACAAAGCCTTGGAAAGCCATCCACAATTGTGTTCAAGCATTCTAAACCCAGAAAAATCACAGCCCTTACGAAAGATTCCGATGAGGACGAGCGTGGCTTTGGTGCCTTCCGGGGCAGGCACCGAGCTCAGAGACTCAAGGGGTACAGGGCTTTGGGCAGCTGACAGGGCGTTATGTGATTTCAATTCAATGGTTTTATAAATCCGTATTGCGGAGTAAATTTACAGGGGGTTTGAGAAGGGTGTGACATGGGTTTGCTTGAGCCTTGAACTGTTATATAAGCCCCTGCTGACACCCTAAGACCCTGAAACTTTCCAGCTCTCAAGCCTATACACCCTATAAAGCTTCAGAATCCTTATTGCCTGTGAAGGCCGTATCGAAGCCATCAAGGCCCTAAAACCCTGCACATCGAGGCCCTACAAAAGCCCGCAGACATGTGCACGAAATCCTGAACCCGTAACCCCACACCCTCAAACCCCGAACCCCTCGCACTAAACACGTACAGCCTGAACCCAATACAGTGAACCCAGAAAGTTGGAACATGGACTTAGGACGATTGGTGCTGGGATTTTCTATACTTTACCTTAAGGGACTGAGGATAATGATGTTCCAACTTTCTGGCTTCTACCAGTGAACCCCAGAAAGTTGGAACATAGTTTTAGGAGGATGCATGCTGGGATTCCCTATACTTTACTGCAAGGGGATGAGGCCAATGATGTTCCAACTTTCTGGCTTCTGCTATACCTCAAACTCCGCAGTCTAAACCCCTAAAGCCTGAACCCTAGACTCTAAACCCTAAACCCTCATACCCCCAAACCCCCTAACCCTAAACCCAACCTAGACCCCGAAACTACCCTCTAATCTACCCCAAACACCCATGATGAAGGGCCATAAGGGAGCCCTTGGGGGGTCCTGGAAAACCCTCAACCCGACCCTTCAACCCTCACACCCAACCTACTGCCAGGCTCCGTGTCACGAACCAGCAACTCTTCCTGGAACCCATGGTTGAGGTGGGTCTCTATAAGGGCTGAGTATAGGGGCCTTAGCTACCTAAGGGTTTCTTGAAGGGTTCCGTTTAAAGGGTTCTATAAGGGTTACTATAAGGAGGCGGGTTGGGCAGGTGTTTTTTTCTCAGGGTGTTCCTAGGTTTATCATATTTTGGTCAGAGTCTTATCGATTTAGGGTTTAGGGTTGGGGTTAAGGGTCGGGATTTTCTCAGGGTGCTCTTAGGTCTTAGGCTTGTAGAATTTTGTCAGAATCTTATCGGTGTAGGGTTTAGGGATTTAGGGGCCCAGTGTTTAGGGTTGAGGATCTGATGAGCGCTGACCTGGAAGCGGAAGCAGAAGCAGAGCAATGGAAGTCCCTCTACGAAGTCTCGCAAGGAGAGGGTTTAGGGCTTAGGGTTTGGGGTTTAGGGTTTAGGGTTTGGGGTGGCTGCAGCGAGTCAAGCAACTGGAGGCACAGCTTCGCGCGGAGCGAAAAGAAGCTGTGAAGAAGAGCCAGGCCCCTATATTATGGTACCCCTTATAGATCCCTTATAGTAACCCTTTACCTATTCTAATTGTTAAGGCCCCTATATTATCGTACCCTTATAGATCCCTTATATTAACCGTTTTTTCGACCCCTATTAAAGGAACCATGGAGAGTGTTGGGGGGCGGCCTTGGGAAGCTGGGGATTCCTCCAAGCCCCGAGCGGAGCCTCAGGCTTACCTCGTGCTGGACTCCTTAAAGGGATCTGTAGGGCTCCTGAAAGGGATCTATAGGGTTTAGGGTTTAGGGTCCACTTGGAGGATCATGGGCCTAAGTAACTGAAAGGGTTCCTTAAGGGGCTCTTTAACGGGTTCTATAAGGGATCTATAAGGGGGTTTAGGGTTTATGGTTTACTTGGAGGATCAGGGGACTTAGTAAGTAGGTTTATACGTACCTAAATTGGGGTCTTAAGTATAGTTCCCCTAACTGCATGGTGCCCGTCACGGCGTGGCCGCGCAGACGCAGTGACAAGCAAGTGAGAGCGTAGCGCAGCTTTCACCAGCAGCCCGGCTCCCCCGCGGCGGTTGTTTGCCAACCCCTTCCCTTGCAAAAGTGAATATAGGGTCGTACGCCAAGCTTAGAGGTATGTTCTGAAGTGGGCCATATGACGGCGATGATGCCAGATCATGATGACGGTTCTGTGCGGCCTAAAAGAATGGTTTATCATCGTGTGGACACCGCATCAATATGTAATGTCAGAATCCTCGTTTAAACTCTAAGCCTCTCTACAATTACGGAGGGGAGTTGACAAATCAGGTCCCCCAAGGCCTGAAGGCCAATACCTGAATGCCAAAAACCCCAATCCATAAATCCTCTGAACCATGAACCCCCAATACGGAGGCAGGCAAAATTGCCAAGACTCATTTACAGGACTCCTCTTCTTGCAGAATTTACTCCAAACCCATATTAGAATAGTTGAGGCCCTAGAGATAAAACCCTAAATTCCCCTTTCGGGATCCGATGGTCCGTGCTTTGCCAGGAGCTCCTACCAGACGGATGCATGCGAGTGGAGATTTGTATCGGTCTTGGCTTCCTGACAAGCCCGAAACGGAATCCTAATTTCTCGTCCTTCGCAACAGTACCCTTGAAATCCTTATGCGTGTAACCGTCGAGCCTCAAGGCCCTCCACCCCTTAACCCAAAGCCCCCTGTCCAAACTGCTACAGGAACCCTTAGTAACTTAGGGGAGCCCTTAAAACCCCCGCAGTCACTAAAGCCCCATGTGATAAAAGCCGAGAGCCTTTCGACACCCGAAGGGCCCACGGCAATACTCCTCAGACGGGCTTAAGGTTTAGGGTCGAACCCTTGTCCGAAATATGTTTGTTTATTTTGGTCGATGTTGGGGATTCTGCTGCTTTTCGTGGTTTTGGTTTCCTTCTGTTTTGAAAGGAAGCCCATAAAAAGGCTCAGTTCCTCTTTCCGTCCCGACAGGGACCAAGTTATCCTGAAACCGTAACATCCCAAAGCCCCGCAGCGTCAGCATCGCTTGGAAGATTAGAGCATTTGGTAAGCCAGGTTATGGGCTCTTTAATTGCCCCTATAACTGGTGGGACTCTCCGGATCTCACGGCTTACTTGTGGTGCGCGGGGTATGACCCCAAACCCAAGTAAATGGCATCATGAAGGCTTTACGCTTTTGAGTCCAAGGTTGAGCGAGAGACGCCGTACCCTGAAGCCCGAACCTTAAGGCCTCAAGTCGTAGGGTTTAGAGACGAGGATGAACTTCTGCCTGTAGCCCCGGATAACTGTAGTTACCATCTACTTCTTAAGAATCATGGGACTTAGTCATCAAGGTTATAAGTACCATAATTGGGGTTATAAGTATAGTTACCCGAATTAACCCTAGTTACTAAGTCTCATGATCGTTTAAGTTGTAGACCCTCAATTACGAGGGTCCCTAACCCTCCAGACATGCAAGGGTTCGTGTTGAGAGTTGCTATTATCGGGACACTAGAAAGTCAGAGGAAACCCCTGTGCCACAGATCGCCCGAAGATTTTGGCTTTTCGTGACAAGAAGTAAGATGGTACGACTATGCCTTAGGATGCTGATGTGATTGATTTGCTGACCAGAACGAAGATGAAACATAAGAACACTGAAGACAATTGGCAAAGCACTCTTTATGCTGACATGCTAGTGCTAGTGATTGTGGCGGTGATGGCGATGATGATCATGATAGTGTGCAGATCATGACTTGCGTATCTTCACCGTGTCTTATCCTTATCATGATGCCCCGCTGGCGCGTGGATTTTGAGGGATGGTCCGCCCAGGTCCGATGGTCTTCCTGGGACGAACAGCTCGGATGAAGACCTTCCAATTTCAGAAGGATCTGAGCGCTCGGGATCCCGGAATAGAATGCTGCTTAGGAATTTGTGTTCAATTATTATGTTCAGTCTGGTATCACCCACGTGGTTATTGACAAAATCCCTTCGTCCCTTTCCCCTCCCCTCCCTCCTCCCACTCCCCTTCCCTTCAACCCCTCCCTCCCTCCCTCCGCCGCCTTCTCCTTGGATTGAGTACGACCTGCAAAACCGTCGAGGATGTCTGTATGTATGTAGGTAGGTACTGGTAGGTATGTTTGTCTGAAGGTGTGGATTTGTGTAATTGTATAGAGTATATAACAATCTATTAACGTAAGGTACAAGATCATTTACTGTAATGCAATGTATAAAGTATCAAATAATTTAGAGAAACATGATATGCTGGTTATGGTATTAGGCTATACCATATTACATCATATGACAGGTTAGAACAGAGCAGAACAGAATAGAGTAAAGTATCATGCAATAAGATTAAGCACTACACATTGTATGCTGTAACATACTGTCATATTATGATTCGCTAGGTTCATTATGCTTATACATTCATACCAACCTACCTACATACATACATGCATAAATGCAGATGTACTATACTCTAGTAAAGCATACAATAATGTAGTAGAGTACAGTATAGCAGAGCATAATATAGTAAAGTAGGCCATATCGTATCGTGTTATAATGTATTCATTATGTTATATTGTATGTTGCTATCTACAAATATGTTGTACTACACTTGTTTTTAATATCTACGTTGTTTATCTAGATCTAGATCTACATTATATACATATATTTGTCTGCACAAAATCACGACCTAGCAACCATGCATAGACATAGACAACGTGCTAGGTTCATGCATTCGTGCATTGGCTTGCGTGTTGCCAGATGGAAGAAATACCACACACAAGCAGGTACACTCGTATATATATATATATACAGGCACATACAGACGATCACGTTGGTCAAGTTGTGGTTTTTCTCGCTCTCTCTGCAGCTTGCTGGAGTGCAGCCTCTCTCAGAAAAGCATCATGCAGCATATGATCAACGTAGCGCGGATTACCCTAGTCCACAACTCCATCGCACTCGTGGTTTCGGGTTTAGGGTTACATCGTCAGTCTCAAATATACCCCAAAGCCCTAGTCTAGTCATTTCGCCCTAAGTCCTAAACCTGATAAGCCTTATAGTACTGTAGCCTTCCTTCAACAGGAACCCTTATTCAAGGAAGTGCTAAGGAAGCCTGTTTTTTAGGTTGGTGAGCACGAGCAGTTCTTCTACTCCAATGCCTACCAGGGGGTCCAGGTCGGTGGCAGGGCTTTGGGTTTCGGGCTTGGGGATTAAGGTTTAGGGTTTAGGGCATTGGCTGTAGGGTTCAGACTTGTTGAGGATGACTCAGATTTTGGATGTGGGTTCGGGAATTGAGTTAGTTAGGGATGTAAGCTACGGTGGATTGAAAGGTTTCGGGGAGTTTGGAGTCTCGGATCTCTTAGAAAAGTGCTTTGGTAGAGGTGTGAGCCGCCAGCTCGATGCACAAACAGAACCGGTTCGCGATCGTGCCATTCTTATTTAGCGGCCGTGAAGCAAGCATCCAATTGCATNGGATCTCTTAGAAAAGTGCTTTGGTAGAGGTGTGAGCCGCCAGCTCGATGCACAAACAGAACCGGTTCGCGATCGTGCCATTCTTATTTAGCGGCCGTGAAGCAAGCATCCAATTGCATGGCAGATGATTTGCACTCCCGCATCAACTCGTGGATTGTCCTCTGGTTTAGGATTTCGGCTAGAGGCTGAGTTGTCCACAACGTGTCCTGTGGGTAATCTAGGAACCTGATTAAGAAACCCTGGGCCTATAACCCCAAAATACTAGGATTCATACAAGGAACCCTAATAAAATCCCAAGGTTTCTTAATCAGGTTCCTACATTAGCCTAGGTAAACCTCAGCCCTCAAGTCTCCATTTGTCGGGTTGCACAGTTCAGAAGAAAGGTGCACAGGTTTTGTGCTAGTTGTGACGTTTTCCATCGCTTTATGATATTGTGTTCGGAGTGTTGAGGTGAAGTTGTCTAGTGCGTCCCTGGACCTACATAATCCACCCTTTTCAGGGTTGGAATACGTCCGTAAACAAAGGTAGGTTCCTTATGGTCCAGGTGGGCTCTAGTACTTGCGGTTGTTCAGAGAACGAGGGGGTGGAACTTGAGACATCGACTGCCCGTCGAAGAACGTCAGGTGAAGGCTTCCCATCGGGCATGGATGCTATGGAAATTGTTCCACAGATCGCGCTCAATGAGCAGAACGAGCAGCTGGTGCGTTTGCGTGTCGACGTATTGGTCCGATCCTCTGTGTTGCATCTGAAAAGATCAACATAGCTCGCGCTCTTTCCATCGCCCCAAAGATAAAGTGCAAGAGCTGCATAGGGCGGCGTTGTTACGGCTGCTTTGCGCTGGCCTCTGGTAGTCCAGCTGACTCTCCCAGAAATCTGCAAAAGAAAGAAGCCAGGACAGTGGGTCTTTCCTGGGCGGGCGTCAAAGGGTTCAGGGTTTAGAGCTTGAGAGTGCGTAGGACGGATNCTGGTAGTCCAGCTGACTCTCCCAGAAATCTGCAAAAGAAAGAAGCCAGGACAGTGGGTCTTTCCTGGGCGGGCGTCAAAGGGTTCAGGGTTTAGAGCTTGAGAGTGCGTAGGACGGATGCAGTGATGGGTTTATCGCTTGGGGTACAGGGCTCATGCTTTACTGACCCCTAGACCCCACAGCATCCCAAAGCATGAGCCCTGTACCCCAAGCGATAAACCCATCACTGCATGCTGACGGACGTCCGGCACCTCACAAGCGGATCCCAGTGTTGAAATCCGTCCTACGCACTCTCAAGCTCTAAACCCTGAACCCTTTGACGCCCGCCCAGGAAAGACCCACTGTCCTGGCTTCTTTCTTTTGCAGATTTCTGGGAGAGTCAGCTGGACTACCAGNATGCAATTGGATGCTTGCTTCACGGCCGCTAAATAAGAATGGCACGATCGCGAACCGGTTCTGTTTGTGCATCGAGCTGGCGGCTCACACCTCTACCAAAGCACTTTTCTAAGAGATCCAAAGACAGCCCGAAACCCTAAACTCAAAGGCTCTCATCCTGTAAAGGGCTCGGCCTTCGACTCCGACCCGTTGCAGGTGGCTGTGTGTTTCGACTCCTCCTTCCCTCACTTCCGGGCCTGGAATCCCAGAGTTGCCGATTTCCGAAGCTGGGGGAAGGCGGATGGTGCTTGGGGGAATTGGGGTATAGGGGTATATAGGGGATAGGGTTTCGGGGATAGGGGTTTAGGGCATATTTGGTTTCGGGTGGCGGCTTCTGGGTGGCATTGGACACTCAGGCTTTCTGCTTGCTTCTTGCTAGGAGTCAAAACCTAAAATGGTAGGGGTCTTGGGGTTTTGCTGTGTGGAGCTCAGGGTTTGGCTTGATTAAACTACAAGCCGACCCGTATTTTCAATCCAGTCAACCTCCCACAACCTGCTATATCCCAACTCCTAAACGGTCCTAAACCCGGAACGGGTAATGCGGCCTACAGTGAATCATAACAGAGAGTAGATGGAGGGTCCAAGTCTAGGTATGTTACTCTCAGGTTTCGGGTTTCGGATGCCTGCAAGTCCGGCCTCGGACACGGGCTGCTGAGGTGAACACCATGAGTGCAGCCTACGTGAAGCGACGGGAAAGGACCCGAGGGCTTTGCTTTACAGCACCTGACAGGGTGTGGGGTTTAGGCGAGTTTACCGGAGTCTTTAGACGAAGCCCTAATCCCCCAATGCCCTAAAACTCTCTAGACCCTGTATTCTGCTGAACCCAGATGTGCTACTTACATCCAGAACCTCAATACATCCGGATCCTCAATATACCGAGACTCATTAATCATTAGACTCTACTTACAGGATCATGGGACTTAGTAACTAGGGTTATAATTAGGGTAGCTATACTTATACCCCCAATTAAGGTACTTGTAACCTTACTTACTAAGTCCCATGATCCTCCAAGTATCAATACAGCCCTTAACCGTCAAATTGGGCACGAGGCCTGTAAGAAGCTGTATGAAATCTGAACCTTGAGCCCTAAACTCCGAAGCGGCGAGGGCCTGTCATGGGACCATCTCATATCGAGTTGGCCGTTTATGGCACTTCCTGCCGGGAGCTATGCGTTGCCTCAGAACACGCAGCGTTTTGCATGCTGAATGATCCAATCTCCATGCCCTGCTTGGCAAAAGAACCTGCGCTTGAGTAAGTGGAAGCACGGAGTGCATTGCAAAGCGCCGGCTGCGTTGGCCGTGGATAACCCCAGATTCGAAGTGCATCCTGTTAACAGCGCGAGGAACTGAAACAAGGCGGCGCCCGAACACAAACCACAAAAGGTTCGCTCAACCTGGACCCCCATCCCCGCAGAGCAGAAACCCCAAACTTCCAAAGTCCTACCAGCCTACCACCAGCACGAGCTGAATCTAGTCTCGCAGTCTAAGTTTCAAAATCTAAAGCCCTGAACCCCTGAACCCCCTGAACCCCCGGACCCCGAACCCTGGACCGTTGCTTGGCCAACCCGGCACCCTGCACCAACAAACCCTCAAATTTACAAGTCGTACACTACGAGTCCAGATCGCCGCGAATGCCGCCTTGTCCAAATGCCAAATGGCGGATACATGATACGAAACATCCTCTCATTATGAAAGGTTCATAAGTTTCGCAAGCACCTCCCCCAACACCGCCTCGAGGCGCCAGGCGGTACCCTACTCCCAAGCCCCTAAACCCAAAACACCCTAAATAGAACTTAAACAACACCCAAGACACCTTGAAGCCAGAAACCCCGCAGCCCTTAAAGAACCGGTAGAAACCCTTGAGCCTTTAAAGAGGTAACACTAAACCCGAAATTGCCGGTAAAGAGCCCCAGAAACCCTAAATTACCTGTAAAACAACCACTGGAAAACTCTGAGCTCGTAAAGAAGCCCTACAAACCCCAACTTAAGTGCTTACAGAACTCTTTTAACCCCCAGTGCCCTGAGACAGGCAACCCTAAACCCTACAGCAGAAGCCCAAAAGTTGGAAACCCAATAGCCTCAATCCTTAAGAGTAATGTATATGGAATCCCAGCACTATTTGACCTTTATCCGGTTTCCAACTTTATAGGGTTTCCTGTAAACGAGCTCGTTGAAATCCCAAACCCTTGACTCGTAGCCCTAAACTAGGACGGTAAGACCTTGAACCTGAAAAGCTAAACCCCAAGACCCTAAACCCCTCACACCTTAAGAGCTTATGGCCTTAAACCCTAGACCAAAACAAAACCCTAAACCCTACAACAAACATCTACGACCCTAAGACTGTAAGACCCTAAGATCCTAAATCCTAAGATTGTCACCCGAATTCTCTAAACCATGAGACCCTAAGTTCAGGATGCCCGAGTTGATGGCCAATGCCTTCGAAAAGCTTGGCTTCGAAAGGGCCCCTGGGCCTCAAACGTTTTTTTTTTTTTTTTGTTTCGGNTGCTTGCATCCACCTTCGGAGCTTCATGCGGAAATTTTCGTGGTTTCCAAATGCCCAGATGGCTCCAATAGGTTCGAAGTATGTTTGTGGGAGCTTCTTTGCTCTTTACTCGTGGTTTGGAGGTTTCGGGTTTAGGGTTTAGGGGTTCAGATTAGGATTTTATGCGAGCGGTCTACAGGCAATCCGAGAGCGACGCCTGAATCCTTAGGCAGCTGATTTTAGGCTGGGGATTGTGTTTTTTAGGTTTAGGGTTTCAAGCTTGAAGACGGTTTTTCGGCTCGTGGGTTCGCGGGTTTTGATCCCCGGAGAGGGGGGAGTTAGCGGGCTTTTTGGGTTCAGGGTTCAGCGCTTTAGGGTTTCAGGGGCGTGGGTTCAACTTCGATGCCTCTGGGGGAGTTGAAGCCTAAAAACCTAAACCCCCAAAGGGTCTAAACAGGGGTCGGGGATGTCAGGGTTTGGCGTCTGCGCCCCTTCGATCACACACCGTGCCCTGGCTCCAAATCACCCACCCGGTTTGCGAGGCAAACTTCCGGGCATGGGGGGTGTCCGCACGATCGGCTCCTGACCCAGCACTCACTTAGAAGGGTTTGGGGTTTGTGGTTCAGCTCTTCTGCATGTTTACATGTCTCCCAACAGCCCCATCTTGTTCTGCCTGCCTGAAATCTTCTGAAGGCCATGTTCCTCTTCCGGAAGTACGATCATGGCGCGACCTCTCAGGTACACAAGGTTTGTATCTTCGAGGCTCTTGCGTCGGGCCGGGGGTTGGGTTTTTGCTCATGGCTCAATAGAGAACCCTGGATAACTATCGCTACGGGAGAAAATCTCCCCAAATCCTGATCAAGCTGTTGAGACCCCTGTACTACGTACCATTGAGACTCGAAATAGTGAGGCCTCTACACTATGTATGTGTGTATGTATGTACGTATGTATTGTATGTATGTATGTATGTATGCATGCATGCATGCATGCATGCATGCATGCATGCATGCATGCATGCATGCATGGATGGATGGATGTATGTATGTATGTATGTATGTATGTATGTATGTATGTGTATGCGTGCACGGATGTATGTATGTATGTATGTATGTCTGTATGTGTATGTATGTATGTATGTATGTATATGTACATGTATGTAAGGTTATGTAATGCAATGTAATACAGAGTCCGATGGTTTCGCAATATTGGCCCCTTGTAGTCCTTGGATAATGCTTCTACAGTGCGCCCAGAACTCAGTTCCAATCACAAAGGTGCCCACAATACGAGTCTAGAAGTATTTGTTCCTTCTGAATGCATCGAGCTCTGTACATAGAACTCGCTCTAGTTGCCGAACGGTGGCTTGCTTGCACTGATGCAACCTCAACATGAGAGACGATCTCTTGAATGATGACGAGCACCCAGGATAATTGGGAGCACAAGGTCTCTTGCTGCTAGTTCTTGCGGGCTGTATGCCTTGACTGATTGATTTCAGGTCGGATGGAAGACTACGATGAGCTACTGGACAAGGTGCCACCCACGAGCTGATGTAGCATTATATATCAGGTCCTTCTGACTTCTGCCGCGACCCCAAATTGGGAGTTTCCGGAAATTAGGGGTACCTGATTTTTGGGATCCTGAGAATAAGGATCCTACTCTTTCGGGTACTACATTATGGTCCCCAATTTTCGGAGACTCCCAAATCAGCCCTAGCTGCCTCCTTCGTCTAGCCCTGGACCCGACAAGTCCACACTGAAGGATCCCGGCTCCAACTGGTAACTCACATCCCTAAACAGGTTTAGGGTTTAGGGGCTTTGTCGGGGTTTAGGGATTTAGGGGTTTAGGGTTAAGGGGTTTAGCGGTTTAGGGTTAAGGGTTTTTTGGTTTAGGCTCTTCAACCACTATCGAGACCCTACGTTTCCGTCTGTCGGACAGCCTACTCTGCACAAGCTCCTCCAAGAAGCAAATATGTCAGTCAAAATTATGGAACTGCATCCTGAGTGCCTGACACAGAGGTCTGGATATGAAATATGAATATCCCCTCATAGCCCGTTCATAAGTTACACTAAAGCATAGCCCAAAGCCCTATCTTAAGTATGAAGGCACCTACATTAGACCTGACTATAAAAACGTTATAGAGCCCCATTAAAAGCAACTCAGTCCAAAGCCCTAGAAACCCCAAACCCTTCAACCCGCAAACCCTGCTCGTATTCTTAAGCCCCCAAGTATAGCCTAAACCCTAAAACCCTAAACCCTAAAACCCTATTTATAAACCCTAAACCCTGAAGCACTAAACCCAACCCCAACTCTGCACAGACGGTGCCGCCGTGGCATGTGGGGCACGACACCTGCGGCCCTCCCACCGTCGAAGACTTAAGATTGGGTTTAGGGTTGAGGGTTTAGGTAGGCCGGAGCCGGAAGTTTGATGATTTGGTGGTTTCAGGTTCAGCGTGTTAAGGGTTGTGCGATTTTTAAGTTGAGGTTTATGGGCGGTCGGGGTTATAGGGTTTTAGGGCATCAGGTGGTTCAGGGTTGTTGATGTTGAAGAAGATTAAGGGCTTGTAGGGTTCGGAGGGTAAGACGTTCATTTTACATAACCTAGACCTCAAAACCTACACATCCTTCGACCCATACCTACTCGAAACCTCATCAAACCCGACAGATAGCAATACAGCTTTGGTTTTTGCAGAGTTGAATACTGCTCTGAAGTGATTGAAAGCATTTGGGGATTTAAGAATTCGCTGTTTTCTGCGAGTTGTTCCCCGGTGGTCGTTCGGAATTCGGGGGTTCAGGGTTTAGGATTTAGGGTTTAGGGGTTTAGGGCTTGGGCCTGAGGGGGATTTCCAGAATCTTAAGCCATCCTTACTAGCCAGCGTCTACGAGCCTTCAAAGTTACGTCTCCACGTTATTTGCGAGTCAACACCGCAAAGATGGAGGCCTAGCAGCGTGGCTTGTTGGCAGTTGGCACAGAAGCAAGGTCCTTCGTGCAGGTCATAGCAGCTCAAGTCTCGTCCGTCGCTTCTCGCATCGGAGCTCCAAGCGCCGCCGTGCCGTCCGGGCGCAGGAACTCCGATAGCTTTTGGCCCACAGCCGGCTCAGGCTCGACAAGCGACTCAGACGAAAGCACGACCTTGGATGAGGTTTGAGGTTGCGGAGGAAAACCCTACCTTGGACGAGCCAACGAAAGGGCGTGGTCGTTGTCGTGGTCGTGCTGTGGACGTGGTCGTGGGCGTGGTGAGGCATTGTAGGCATTGTTTCAAACGCATGTCTTCATATACAGTCGCGTGATGCAAGAGGGTGACTTGGGGCTCTGCCGAACCCACTGAGCAATAAATACTTCCAGAGACTAGCAACCGCTCTTATAAACTCCCGAAATTGAGCCTTAAACACCGACTTCCAGGTGGCTCAAGAACCCGAAACCTAAACCCCAAGAATCCCAAACCCAAACCCCAAAAAGCCCAAACCCTAAACCCCAAATCCTAAACCCTAAACCTAAACCCCAAAAAGCCAAAACCCTAAAGAATCCTGAACATCTCCATGTCCAAGGCTCCTCCGGTTCCCTTCGCACAGCTCTTCGCCGTGGGATCCCTGGTCTTCTTGAAGGGTTCCTTGAAGAATTGCCGGTTTAGGGTTTAGGGTTGACGCCTTCAAGGTTTCTAAGGGACCGCTATATTGCTTCCGGGGATACTGAGGAACCAAGCATCTCACATCTCATGTCAAACCCCGTCAGAGATTAGTGTTATCGCGTTTACGGGTTTGGAGTCTACGGTTTGGGGCTTGCCGTTTAAGGGTTTTGGGTTTGTATCATAGAACAAGTCATAGTGCAGAAGGAAGAAAGGAGAAACTGCGGTATTGCTTCAACCCTAGAGCCCTAAACCCTGAACCCGTTCGGCTCGGAGAAGATAGCGCAGCCGCGCAAACCCTGCAGTGTCTGCTTGAAGGACCATGGGGGCTTTGCAAAGAAGGCTATTTAGGAACCCTTAACTGTCACTGTACTATTTCCCTAAACCCTAAACCCTATTTCCCTCAGTCCGATGATCCGCCAAGTAGACCAAAAACCGCTAGGGTTTAGGGTTTAGGGGTTTAGGGTTTAGGGTTTAGAAACCTGAACCTTGATGAAACTGTATGAGGCTCTTTTGTGTTGACCTGGGTTCGAGTCCTTAGCAAGGGCCACGCTCTTTCAGCTTTGGATTCTCTTGCAGAGGTTGCTGATTTCAGCAACTCCTCGTTCGACCCACTTTGCCAGAATATAAACCCTGACCCCTGTAAGCCAGAAGCCCCAAACCCTAAACGGCCAACCCTAAAAACTCAACTCTGCTTCAGCAGTCTCCCGCCATCCTGAATACAAAGCCATATTATAGGCATGTAAAGAAGATTCCTGGCTGTCCCTCCGTCCAAGCCTTTACTCGAAAATTTCCCTAGGACTCCAAGAACCTTCAAACCCGGGATGCCCTAAGTTTCTTAAGAAGCCTTTAGACCCAAACATCCAAACGCCTTCAAACCGTAAAAACATAAGCCTGAATAACTACCACTAGTACTCCTTAGGCCGTAGGGCTCCTTCTTATTATACCTCTACAGTATATCCCACAAAACCGTACTTAAAGGATCATGGGACTTAGTAACTAGGGTTATAATTAGGATAACTATACTTATAACCCCAATTAAGGTACTTATAACTACTTATAACCTTACTTACTAAGTCCCATGATCCTCCAAGTATTCTAATTCTGAAGGCGCCCATATTAGCTTCCAGGTTGTGCTGACCACCGCGGATGCTGTCGGCCGGGCCTTTCGCAGCGTGCTGCGCAGTCAGCAGGGTCCCCGGGCTGGACCCAATGGACACTGTAACGGTTACTACGAATATAAGGTTGCTGTTAAAGGCGTCAATGAGGGGTACTACACTGGTTTAGTGTAGTGGCCGTAATAATTCGAACAGGGTTTTGGGGGGTTATCGTATATTATGACTATGTGAAGAACATGCAATAACAGTGGAATCATATAGGCATCTATATTACGTAAGGACAGTGTTCATTCCCTCGTCGGATGACCTGCACACTATGGTGCTTAACAAAGGCTGCACTTGGAGATTGACAAGAATGCCCTAAACCTAAGCCCTGAAAGAGACCTTAAACTCCCATAAAGCTTCTTACAAAACCCTGAACCCTAAACGGCCCCAGAGCTCTATCAAGCCGAAGGCTTATGAAACTCAACATCTCAGAGCCTGAGTCTCCAAGCATTCCAGCCTTCCGTGCACTGCCAGCGAGCCCTGAGGCATTACATCCTTAAATCCTAAACCCTGAAAACTGATCTCAAGCCCGCGATGAGGGTTTAGTTTAGAGTTTAGGGTTTTTGTTGTTAAGGTCCTGGCTGCAGAGATTTTCGGCGCTGGCAGGCGTCCGCACCCTCAGCATAGGGTTTTTGGAATTTGGCATGTGGGGTGTCGCGGTTCGGGGTTTTGTTGTTGAAGACTTGCTCTCTTTTGATACAGGGCCCGTTCAATGACAGCACTTCAAGGATCAGAAGACTTGGGGCCAAAGGTAGCTATGCTACAACACGCCAGCACCTGAAACGCTATTCCTCTCTAAACCCCAGCCCAAGGCCTCAGGGTTTCGAAAGCCACAAAACCGTACAAGCTACACCCTAGGGTTCTATACAGGTTCTGTACGGGTTCAACAAGGGTTCGAGCCAAAGCCCGCAGCCTAAAACCCAAGACCCACCCAACCTGCAAACCCAACAACAACAACAACGACAACAACAACAACTGGACAACCTATTGATGTGCTTTAATAGCCCTCATCAGCCCCTTCAGCAAAACTTATGGAACTAAACCCCAAACCCAAAACTTTAAACCACCAAAGCCTGATCCTTAAACCTAAACCCTAATTCGTAAATGTCCTAAATCCTAACCCCAAGCCCTAAGCTCCAAGTCCCCCAATCCGCCAAAAAGGTGGCTTCTCTTCGCTGGGTCTTCGCAGTCCATCCCCGTGTAGACGAGGTCCTGGGGACCGATAGAATCCTGCTTTTGTGAGGGATTTCAACAGGTTTTTAGGGTTTAGGGTTCAGTGTTTAGGGATTTCAACAGGTTTTTATCGGCTTTCACATGGCTTTCTTGAAGCTGCTCCTGCCACTCTTACTGCTGGCACTGCTTCTGCTTCGGCATTGAGCCATGACTCTTCGTCCCAGAGCCTTCACAGGATTGAAACTTTGTTAGCCAAAGCCGAAGATACCTAGAGTCTCCATTGTAGTTCCCTTTCTTGGTTGACCAGTTTTATGGTTAGGATCCTATAATAGAGATTTTGGTTAACCAAAAAAGGAACCACAATGGAGACTATAGGTGGACTCCAGAGTGCAGGCTGGTGTCCACAACGCTCTGCAGGAGGAGCAGGATGCCCATCAGGACCACCCGCCTACGACCGTCAGCACGACGACCCGATGTGTGCCGAGTAGCGGAGAGTGTGATGCTGATTGCGGTGGTGGCGATGACATTGGACATGGGGAGCAAGGACGATCATGGTCATAGTAATTAGGGATGGCCATGGTGATGATGATGCTGACGATGATGCTGCTGCTGCGGCTGGTGCTGGTGCTGCTGCTGGCTAATGACGATGATGGTGATGATGACCATTCTGATGACAGTGATGAAGACAATGAAACCGTGAAAGAACTATGGATCATGAGACATTGGCAAGGATCATGACTCCGATGACCCAGATCATCGTGAAGATAATGCTCATGCTTGCGTCACAGCAATTAGGACTTGCGTATGCCGATTAGGTGCATTGTCATTGTACTTTTCTATACCCGTATTTAGTAGATGGCCGACCAGCTGACTGCTTAACCTGTGACATTTGGCTATCTGTGTTTGTGTGTGTGGGTGGGGGGCATGTAGACTCAGTTTTCTGCACTCGTAAACTCTACCATCGGGGCCGGAAAGCAGAACGCAGAAATCGCAAAAGCCTCTTAGACTGATCTCTAAGCAGTGGACCTTGTATTTGGTAATCTTAGCTTTGGCACCGTAAAAAACGAGTTTTCGCAAACCCTAAACCCTAAACCCTAATTCGAAGAACCAAAGCCCTCCACTTTCTCAGCAGAACCCCTGCAGAATTCGTAAAGGAATCTTGAGAGGAGCCCTAGAATTATCAGAACCCTTACAGTAGAAGCCAGAAAGTTGGAACATCATTCTCCTCATGCCCTTAAGGTAAAGTATAGGGGATCCTAGCACGAATCCTCCTAAAACCATGTTCCAACTTTCTGGGGTTCACTATACAGGGATCCCGAAAGCACTTTACCAAGTAAAGCGGTTCTAAAAAACTTCATAGACACGATGCTTGCAGAGGACATCCTTGTTCTGCCAGCTGCCACGAGGTCGTAACTTCGGCTTTAGGTTTCCTTTCAGCATTGTACCGGGTGTTTGAGGGATTCTACAAGGGTTTTTGGATTAGGATTTCCAGGCTCCAGGGTTTTAGGGCCTAGAGTTTGGGTGGTTCCAGATTCCCTAAACCCTAAGTTTGTTTAGGCTGGAGTGCTTCGGGGTCTGGAGTTGGGGCGAGTTGGCTGTTTCTACGTACATGTGCTGTGTGCCACAACTCGCAGACCAGTTGGCACGAAGTAACTAACAGTAACTAACACCGAACTGTCCACTGCGATGTCAGGTTCCACAGTATCGCGTGCCTGTACCGTACAATCACCTCATGATCTGGACTTAACTTGCGACTCTGCCGAGGGCCTAGCCAGCTGTACTGCTCAGAAATTCAAGTCGTTCCCCTGTGCTCAAATTGCAGATTGTCGCCGGCTGCCACTGGACAAGAAGCCACCACGGATCAGCTGCTGCAGGACATCCCTGTTACTTTAGTACTTTAGTGCCCAGGGGAGGTGGGGGGCAGTCACAGCAGTCGCAGCCAGAACGCGAACTACAAGAAAGTAGCTTTGTCATGAACTCTGCACCGACACTGTCCAAAGCTGTTGTGTTCAACTGCACTGGCACTTTGAAATGGAGCAGCATTTCAGTTTGGGGCCTTTAGCATAATCCTAACCGCTAAAGTGTAAACCCTCACTAAACCTCAGGCCCTGAACCTTAAACCTTAAACCGTAGATTTGTTATTGCTTTTTCCTCGTTGTTATCGCTGCACCGGAAGACCATGTCGTTGAAAGTGCGAAGTCTTGAGACACCCCTGCTCAGAATCATCTTCTTCCCAAACGCACATGCGCTGGATGTTGCTGAAACTCGGTGAGCCGTCCTGCCTGCACCTTCATCGGTTCTGACCTCTTGTTACTAATGTTACTGCTACACTCCTGCTGCCGATATTCGAAATTTCCAGTTTGTGTTGTATATACTTTATTCTCTGTGTGGCTGTTCGCTATCATACCACGTTACTGTTGCAGTATGACAGTATAACGATGAGTTCATACCGTTCCTGCGTTTTTTCTGTCGGTGCTTATACTGCTGCGAGTGTTGAGACTATTGTTGTTTCTGGTGCTATTGCAAGTTGCTGCTCTTGCACATGCTGGGTCAACCCCCCCAAAAAGCAAAGCCCTAAACCCTAAACCCAAAAAATGCAAAGCCATACCTAGTCTGTTTTACTTGTATTTTGGTGGCCCTTTCGAGGCCTTGGGCCTGCTCCGCGACTTCCACTTTCGCTGGCTTTTGGTCACAAGGTCTCTCGGCAACAGGGGTGTAGGCTTAAGGGCTTGGGGGTTTGGGGGTTTTGGGTTTTGGGGATTCAGGGTTTAGGGTTTAGGGTCTATTCTAGGCCCCCGCAAGACCGTGGTGGCAACCGTCCTGTACGAAGGACATAAACCGGATAGGCAAGGCTGCGCACGACTTGCTTTCAAACCGTCTCCATCTCACAAAAACTAGCCGGAAACTTATCCTTCAGAACAACTACGTAACTAAACTAACTAAACCCTGAAATCAAGCCCAACAAAAGCAAGGCAGGACGTCTTCGTGCGCGCCGAGGGCTTCCTGGGCGAGCTGCAGCAGTTGGAGCCAGCAGGGCGCAAGGCTTTGAAACTGGGCTCTGGTTAAGAGATTTGATTTGAGTTACCATAGCAAAGAAACCGTATTAATACTATAGATGTTCCTTAACAAGAACGTTGAGGGATTTAATTTAAGTTGCCATAATAACGAAACCGTATTAATCAATATAGATGTTAACTTCTTGGTCCAAAACCCAACTTTTCAACTGGGGTTTTTGGGAAGTAAGTTAAGGGATGTGATTTAAGTTACCATAGTAAAGAAACCATATTAATTGCTATAGATGTTCCTTAACAAGAACCCAGGAAAGGGTTTTCGTGCAGGCTTTTGTGCAGGCTTCTGTCGGCTCGGCACCGGGTTTCGTTTCTTTTGGAGGGTTTTGCAGGGTTCAGGGTGTACGTGCTTAGTACTTGGAAGAAGGCATATTTGCCATCCTCTTGAATCCCGCCTGTATGTGAGCCGGAAGCATTAGCACAGCAGCCCTGAACCCCGTCAGTAGATTATTCAGTACATATAGGAGGAAGCCTTCCTGATGCATGCAGATGCTCTTCGTCGCTGTAAAACCCTACAAAGCTCTGTTAAGGACCCAGCTTTCATGGGGGGTCTTGCCGCAAGGTCCTGGGATCGTGGCAGCAGCAGCAGCAGCGCAGCTGGAGGCTCATCTTGATGACCCGACATCGTGGAAGTAAGGACGGAAGGAAGAAAGGAAGGAAAACTAAACCCTAAACCCCTAAAACCCGAAACCCTTAACCGGGCCGGGGACCCCTTTAGCAAGCAGTGAAAACCTGCAGAGCGTTCCTTCGGAGGATTTACGGAGTATTGCTTAACTAAGGGTTGTTGGTTGCCAGAACCCTAAGGTCCGAACCTGCTTGGATTACTTGCTAGAGAGCCTACCCCTTAATTAAGGAATATAGCTTAAATCACAATATGAAGCCCCTTATAATTTAAGGTATATTGCTTAATTAAGGGGTATTGGGCTCTCTGGGTGATTACTGTTACGGTTTCAGACCTTGCTGGAGTAGGGTGGGCCAGGGGTTTCGGGGTTTGTAGGTTTAGGGGTTCATCTGTTTGGGTTTAGGGGGTTATGGTTCTAAAAACACTGCTCGCTTCTTCTTGAGGAGCTTCCCATATACGTTGAGGAATGTTCCATAAATCCCACCCAGCTCAGACAGGTTGGGTCGATGAGCACAGATTTGCAGGCTGCCGATTTGGCGGACTCGTGGCCGCCAGCGCCATGGGATCTGCGGTTCACGCAGGAGTTCTGTGGCATCTGACTCCACTGACTTCAGGCAAATTGCCGGCACCACGGAAAACGATGCCAGCAAGCTGCCGTACTATGGGGACCTGAATAACTGCCTATACTATTTTGGTGGTTCCTTTTTATAATTATGGTATAATGGGCCCCAATACCCTATTCTAATTATTAAGGCCCCTACATTACCGATGCCAGGCCATTGGCGGACCCAGGCGCTCGACGCGTCCCACTGTCCCCGTCCCCCCCCTTTTTTTGGCGAGGCGGAGCCGGGGGTGCTGTGCCAGCCTCAACTCGAAGCCGTACTTAAAGGATCATGGGACTTAGTAACTAAGGTTCCTTAAAGGGCTCCTTTAAAGGGATCTATAGGGGTTCTACTATAAGAGGGATTCTAGAGTCTACTTCAAGGATCATGGGACTTATAGTAACTAGGGTTATAGTTAGGGTAGCTATACTTAGAACCCCAGCTTAAGGTACTTACAACCTCATTTACTAAGTCCCATGATCCTCCAAGTAGCGTTTTCGGAGAATCCTGCGGGATGACGCCTTCGGCATGGCCCTGACCCTGCAGGCGCCACTCACTCACTTAGCCACTCACCCACTCCAGACTCCAAACCCCAAAGGGTCCAAAGTACCTATATATTAGAATGTATGGTTTCTATATTAGGAATTACTATTATGATCTGGGGAAGTATTCCCCATAACAGTACCTAGGACCCTTTGGGAACCTCAATGCCAGAATGCTCCAAACCTCAAGGCCTCGTGACTCGTGCTGATGAGCTGAGAAGGACTTGTGAATGCCAAGTACGACGTACGAATTGTGCGTCGTTCCGGGCAGATGCAAAAGACAGTCAGCGCAGCTCAAAAAGCAAAAAAGCCGAAACCTCAGAAAACCAAAGTCATTAAACCCTAGGCGCTGCACCATAAGCCCCGGAGCCCAAGACCCTCACCTCCCTAAACCCCTCCAGACCCTCAATCTTGAACCTAATTTTTATGCCTTAATGACTAGAATAAGGCTTTCGGGTATTTTTGAATTATTCAAGCTTCTGCATGACCGAACCGTTAGTGGGACCTTCAGAAAGTAAAGGACCCTTCCTTGAGAACCCGAAATAGTAGGATCGAGCCATAGCAAAAAGAAAGACATTGTAAAGCCCCAATAAAGACCCCTGTTAGGTTCCCGATAGCAGTGCAGGCTGGATCCTCACTTCTTCGTCTTGCCCCGAGACATCTTTGCGCTCCTCTCGGCACCGGTCCCAGTTTTCTAGACCGCTGCTGTGGGATGGAGCTGCTCGGGTCCTTATGCGATTCTTATCGGGTTTTATGAGGTTCTGTATTGTTTGTTTCCGAGGTCTTTGTGGGAATTAAGGCACCCATAGTATTACGCCCGATAACACCCCATAAACCCTGTAACACCTGATAATCCCCTTGTAGAGTCTCTTAACTTAAAGAAGCCTTTTGACAGTCTTTAGGCCCCTTTAGGAGAGTCCCTGCACCTTGGAGAGCCGCTCCTGTAGGAATGAGTACTCGTTAGTGCCCTTCGGAAGTATACGTGTTTTGTTATCACGAAGCTCCAAGGTGTTATTTAGGCTGCTATTCCTATTTTGGTTCTCAGGGCGCACAAACTGATGGAACAGGTGTTTGGGGTTTAGGACTTACTAACTCCATAATCGTAGACACCCTAACCCGTCCACCCTAAACCTTCAACCCTGAAAGATCGAAGTTCGACATCCGAAACCTGCAAGAAACCAGGCTTCTAGTCTTGGCCGAAGGCGAGGGGGCTGTTTCAACTCATCTAAGCCCTCAAGCATCAAGCATCAAATTCTAGCGTAAACGGGTTCATGGGTTAGGGGTTTAAGGGTTTAGGGGTTCGGGTTTACAGAAAATCGGTTAAATGACCCGAACACCAACCCGAACCAACTCTTTGCGGGTAGGCGCCGGAAGTCATCTCACGTCTGGCGGCCCACGGACCACACAGCGCCGAGCCCTCGGTAGAGGGCTTAGGGTTTACGGTTTAGAGTTTAGGAGTTTAGGGTTTAGGAGTGTACGGTTTTTAAGTTTAGGGTTTAGGTTTAGGAGTTTAGGGTTTGAGATTTAGGGAGCTCGTGGGCAATCACGAGTTAGGATGCGGGGATTGTTAAAGAAATCCCATTTAAAGGTGGACCGTTGGATATGCAAACCTTAATGAAGGAGATCCCCATCTGAAATGGAGCCTAGCTCGTGTCGAATTTGGGGACAGGTATGTCGAACATTCACTATGCGAACAATCCTGCCGAAGTGCAACAAAATTCACAGAAGTACAGAAATGCTACCAAGACTGGTGAAAACAGTCATAGTAGGCAGCAGCAGCTCAAGCTCCCTGAAAGAGCTTAAAGACCAGTCCACAGTAAGCGCTCTAGCGTTGAACCAGGGGTTTAGGATACTTAGTTAGTCCCTGAAATTATAAGAACCCTTATATAACAGCCCTAAAACCCTGTGACAAGCCCTTTTAACCCCCAAAGCTTGCAGAAGAACCCTTATAAACATTATCGAATCCTGCGCAACCTCTTCCAAACCCTAGCATCGAATATAATTATTGCGATTGTTACTATTGATTCTATTATTGGTTCGATGATTAAAATCACTACTATTATTAGTCTTTGTGCTCTCGTATCCTCCTAGGTATTCGGCGAACTGTCGAGCATGGCAGCAGGCGCCCACGGGATTCTGGTGGTGTTTCCATTTGTCCATCATGATGCTCCTGCTCATGGTTTTGATATGTTCTGGCTGTCAGCGATTATACCGATGATTTCGCTCATGAATACGCTAACTATGAAAACGATTATGCCTATGATTATGTTTCCTGCTACGCGAGGGGCATTTTGCGCTCTTCATGTTTTATCAATGTTGATGTAGTGCTCTTACTCTAGTCGTTAGTGGTGTTTTGACTTCGTTCTTTTTGGCACGAGGTCTCAGGGTTATCGGATGATGGTTCACGAGGTAATTTATTTGAGTCTAGGGCTTGGAAAATTCCGGTGGGTTAAGATTCGTTTGTTCTTTGTTGAATTCACGGTGTTGGGGTTTTGAAGACTTCAAAAAGATGTTTGGTCTCTGTTGGAAGCTTTTGGGGTTAGAGAGAATGGTTTTTGCAATCAAGGAGTTCGACAGCCGACGGCCCAAAAGGATTTCATAATTTGTGGACAAGTTTCAGAGGCGCGAAACTGATCACGAAATCGTGGCCGAGGCATCAGTGCTTGGATGCATGCCTTTGCCGTCGAGCGCCGGCAGCTGTTGGGAACCAAGTCTCGGGCCATGCTCACTATAAGCCGAGGTAAAGAACGTTTGAATACGAATAATGACAATATAGTAGTGGTATTAATGATGACACCAAGCTCAGGCTTACAAATGGCGGGTGTCCCGTTGCTGTCGCAGTTCTTGTGTTTGTTGTTGCTGCTTGTCCTGTTTGTCGGTTGTGCTTGAACTGGGAGCTTTCTTGGCGTCTGAGACTTCCGTCTGTTACAGCTTACATACCACAGCCCCAAACCCGAAACCCCAAGCAGGAAAACCTCATGACCCAAAACACAAACCCCAAGCTCAACTCTCTAAATAGAAATCCATACATTACTAGAGGGAAGCCAGCTTGAAATTCTGTAGAAGCCTCATAAAACCATATAGAGCCCTGACAATCCCTTCGACAAGTTATTTAAAACACTTTCAGATCCTCCCTAAACCCTAAACCCTTCTAAACCCTGAACCCTAAACCCTAAACCCAAAACCCAAATCAAAACAAAAACAAACCAGAGAAGAGCCCTTCCTGAGGCAGGGCGCCCATGCTCGAAGTGATCAGGGGCTGGCCGGGGCCTCGATCCGCAAATGCATACTAGGGGTTTAGGGGGGTTGAGGCGTTGAGGGGTTAAGGGGTTTAGGGGTTTAGGGTTTGGTGGTTTAGGGGTTCAGGGGTTTAGGGGTTTAGGGTTGAGGGTTAGGGCTCTTGCTTAGTCCTGACAGTCTGGCCCTCTGCTGTCTTGTTTGAGTTTTTGGTTTGGAACATTGGCGTCTACCTGAATTTTTATATCGTGGAAAATGTCAGCTAGTCCCCTACTCTCCGAAGCGCCCCCCCTACTCTCCGAAGCGTCTCAGATCCCACCCGCATGTGCAAGCAAGGTCCGGAGGGGAATGAGGGCTTGGGACATATTTGAGTTAATCATATCTGTATAGGGACTACGCCGGGAAACTACTACTGCATCTTCGGACCTTTGTACTGTAGCGTGGCCATCATCAGTAGCCACACTTGGCGATGCGCTTACCTGCAGGCTTCACCGAAGCTTTCAAGCCGAAATCCGCTAAAGCAAAAACAGAAAGACGCGTGGCGAGGCCTGCCAAGTCAACACCGTCACTATGCATCCGGTGAGCCCGGAGGAGCCTCCAAGCCCAGCATGTGTGCGCCGCTTTAGGGCTTTGGGGGTTTAGAGGCTTCCCTCTATAGGTATAGTATAGAACAGCCCTCAGCCCCAAACCCCGGTCTACTTGTTAGGCCCCCTACCTACCGCGGCTCCCTCCCGGCGAAGCCCACAACGTTTGTCAGCAGCTTATCCTGCAAAGTACAACATCCAAAAACACGAACCCGTATAGATAGGTCAGGTTTAGGTTTCAGCGACCTTGACAATTCGAACCTCCACTTTTGCACCCCGAGCGGGATAAAGACAAAGAGGCCTGAAGCAATGACTGGCAATGAGGGTTAAGGGTTTAGGGCTTAGGGTTTGGGAGTTCAGGGTTTAGGGGTTTCGGGGTTTAGGGTTTCGGCTTTTGGGTTTTGAATGCTGGACTGTAGCCGGATGCAACGTAGCGGAGTACACTTGCCGGATGCATGTCTCACGAATGTTCTTGTTGTAGCAGAATATCATTGCGTCCCATCGTTTGAAGTAGTTCGCAGTACCACAGTTTGGGCAGCTTGTTCCTGGTCCGTAATGCATATACGTATATACATACATGCATACATGTATGCTTACAGGCATACATGCATGATACATACATACATACATACGTACACGGACGCACATCTACCTACCGACCTGCATACATATGTGTAAAAGCAATTACACAGATAAAGAGACACATGCATTTTGATACACATGTACGTACAAACGCACATGCATGCACTCGCATCTGTAGGTGGCTCGTGTGTTCAGTGCTACTCAAACGTCCCTTTGTATGAATATGCTGCATCATAGTTTCTTCTGTGTTGATGGTAGGTACTAATGTGATGCTATTGCCTGCTTCGGATTGACTTGACTCGTGTGCTTGTGACCACTATACTCATGGCTATGCTCGTATACTTCTAGTCCGTTCTTTCTTGCTAGTGTCGTTTCGTGTGTGTTTGTTTGTTTGTTGCTAAATACATTGTGCTTTCTTTTTCATGCTGTTGACATGGTGGCTGTTGACAAAAGCCACACTGTTTATGTGCCCTGCAGCAAGCCCGACACTCCATGTCTGTGCTTCCGTGTTCCGGCCCTGCCATTTTAATGACACGCTGCTCAATTACATTCTATACTTGTGCCCAACGTGACACATTATCGCACATATGAATTTACCTGATCTGCGACCTATTTGCATTACATTGCATCTTTTCCCCCTACATGCGCATTCTTATTGAGAAGACGTTCTGATGAGTTCGCACAGAGCTCCTTCAGAATATAGGTGAGGGCATTTTTGATGCGCCATTCGGGGTCCACCAGTATGAAAAGCTTTGCTGTGTGGCTGCGTCCGCTTCCAACGCGCCCTAATTCTGGGTTCCTGTAGGTTCCTTATTTTGATGATCCCCCAAACCCTGTGTCACAGGGAAAGGCCCCTATGCTACAACCCTACATAAGTTTCAGAACTTGCAACACAAGCCCCAGGCCGTGCGAGACCCCTGAACTCCTAAAGTTGTAATGGGCAAAGACCGGAAATCCTTCAGCATTCGTACACCCTCAAACCCCAGGCTACATGGTGCTAGCACCGTAAACCCTGGACTCTGAAGCCTAAGCCCTTAAAGCGTAGATGTCTTGCTACAGCGTCTCCTGAGGCTCCATGCCCTCGGTCAGTCTCCCGCGTCCTTCAGGCACTTGTGGGGTTGAGGATTTAGGTCTTAAGATTCGGCATTAGGGCTTTATGTGTTCAAGGTTTAGTGTTTGGGGGTCACTAGGTTTTAGATGTAGTTGGGGGAACGGGGCTTAGCAGTCAGCAAGTCAGGTTATACATACCTGCCTACCCTAGCTGGAGCTGTATGTACTTGCAGATTTAGTTGCGTTGCTCGTACACCCTTCTTACTAAGTCCCGTAATACTCTAGGCAGGCTCTGAATCCCCTATACACCCTGAACAGCCCCTTCAAACCCTTATATACCCTAAACAGCCGTCAAACGCTAAAACCTAGACGCCCCAACTACCGTTAATATACCCCAAATGCCACAATCAAGGGCCATACGGACTCCATTACAGTGCCCTTGGGGGGGTCCTGGAAGAAGCCTGCTTACCAAGTCGCCGAACCTTCAAGCACTCAGCTAAGCCAAGTCCTCCTCCCTTGCAATCCTGGTCGGGGTTCAGGTCTTCTGCGTTTAGGGTTTTGGGCTTAGGGGTTTAGAATTTAGGGTTTTCCTGGGCTGGGTGTTGTTGGGTTTTGGGCCTGGGCATTGGGTTTAGAGGGTGTGTCCTTTTCTGCTCAGATTCTGCAATGCAGCGGGGAAGCCAGGGCTGCGTAGTAGTGATGACAATAATAGTCTTAGTAATAATTATAGTAGTAGCAACCGTAACTAACGAAAACATTAACAAATACAAATGTAAGAATACTACCAATAACAATAATAGTAACAACAACAGGATCCTGAAACTTTTAAGGAAAGAAAAGCTTCAAGGAACCATTGAAGTTGCCCTCAAGGAAGACCTAATGCTCTTGTCGCAGGTGCTGAACCACCTGAATCGGTACACAGAAGGGTCTAGAAAGTCGAAGATAGTTTCGGGTTAAGCAGGTTTATATTACGTTTGCGGTTACAGAGGGTTTATGATTATGCTACCCAGCACTGCTAGATCCTAGAGTCTGGCTGGAGTTGGAGCTTCGTGCGTGGAGGGAGACGGCCGATCTATGCCTCGCAGAAAGAAGTAAGAAGCGTTGTGGTTTCGAAGGGTTCTTGTGAAGGCGTTATGGGCAAGACGTTTTATGTGATAGGTGCGTGTACGGATCTTGGGCTAGGGCTTTGGGCTTTAGGGCTTGACGGAAATTGCGTTAGGGTTTGGGATTTAGGGTTTGACTAGGTGTTCTGCGTTTAGCAAGCAACTGTTTGGGGGTTAACGATGTGGGATAGCGAGGCTTGGAGAAATTGCGGCCCCTTTCGTGAGGATCCTTGAAATGAGAACCCCATTACTTCAGAAGCGCCCCGCATTTTTGATAGCATGCAAGGCAAGCTCATCATGTAGACACCCGATCAATCAAGTCTACCCGAAACCGAGCGTCACTACTGACTCGGCATTCAGCAGTGACGGTTCAGGGTTTTAGGATATATTGAGTTTAGGGTTTAGGGTCTAGGGGTTTAGTGATTTAGAGTTTAGTGTTTTGGCACTCATGCCTGCTGTGGCTCAAGCTCTCATTCTGCGCTGTCCCAGTGTAAGTACTGAGGCTCATGCCAAAACCCAACTTGCTTTCATGGCTCGGCATTCAGAACTCGAGAATGATAGCGAGAATGACGTCGGAAGCAGACTTTCCAGGTTTGATGGTTGTGCGCTTGGCTTGGGTTCTACTCTGTCTACACACCCGGCCATGGCTGGCATGTTGCCTCGTTTCAAGCCTCTTGTGCGCTCGCTGTTCCGTTCAGGAGCCGCTTTATCGTGGCATGTGTGGCGGCTATGTGTGTTGCTAACTTGGTCACTGTCTCTCCGGAAACTGCTGCACACCGTGTTGTAGTCAGCTGAAGTCACATACGCCTGTCCCACTCCTCTCCAGTGATGCTATGACGTGCTTTTTCATGTATCGCATTGTTGGCTTCAAGAACTTGCTTGCAGTATCGCGTTTGAATGTAGAGTTGGCCCCGCCTTTGCAGAGTAGGACGTCGGGCTTACAAGCAGAGCGGAGTGGATCTGCCCTACAAACATTTTAAACTAAATGCTCCATACAAGCACTTCAGCCGAAGAGTCTAGACAAAGCCACCAAAATACAAACATTTTCAACTAAATGCTCCATACAGGCACTTAAGCCGAAGAGTCTAGACAAAGCCACCAAAATACTGAGGCCTGGGATCCTCTTCCCCGGCACCCCGGGACCCATAACTCGAAGTTCAACAAGAACGGATCCTTGACAACCGTAAACTTTGAGCCGGAAATCCTTGAATCCCCGAGCTCCCCATCCTAGCCGAAACCCTCAATGACCCGAGAGTTTTGGATGTACAGAAGGATGCTAAAGTGATGTGATCTCCTTATTGTCCCTAGTATAAGTATGGTACCAACACCTTATCCTGCTTTTCAAGGCCCTTATAGTACCGGTATACTTCGTGGAGGCCACCGGGGTCGGGGTGAGAAAGCCGACGTGCAGGGCTTAGGTCTTAGGGATCAGGGACTAACAGAAACTAAGAAAAGCTGAGCTCTTCATCCCAAAGCCTGATTGCCATTCGCTGCCCCTAGAACGGCGGCGGCTGCTGTTGCTCCTACTCCTACTCCTACTTCTACGTTTACTCCTACTCCTACTTCCTCCGTTCATCGTTTGACGACTGACTAAAGCCCCTGAACCATTAACCGCAAAATCATTCCAGGTAGGATCCATGAAAACCCAAACTGAGCCGTTTGTCGGCCCGAAGACCCATCCATAGAATAGAGTTGAATATCCGAAAATCATTGCTTCACCCCCCAAACTCCAGATGATAAACCGGTATCCGTTTGAAACCTTAAAGTCCCTCCGCGGACCCCAAACCCGCAAACACCAAATCCTAGAATTTTCAGCCCCGCAAACCGCCAGAAACGCCACAAAAAGTCCAACAAATTCACCCTTCGCATCATAATCTCATAACCATATCCGGAAACACACGACAAAAGCCCAAACCCCCTAAACCCCTAAACCCTGTAGATCCCTCAACGGAAACCCTTATAGAAGCACTGAGTTTAGAAGCCCCTGAGTCAGGAGTCCCCAGAAGCCTCGCCTTCGGACCTCGCCGAGCTGTGGCCACGGCTGGGCTGACCCGCGCCCAGGAGGTTGCAGGCGATGTTTTCGGATGAGGGTTTAGGGTTCAGGGGTTTAGGGTTTAGGGTTCAGGGGTTTAGGGTTTAGGGGAGTTTAGGGTTTAGGGGATTTAGGGGCTTAGGGGTTTAGGGGTTAGGGGAGTTTAGGGTTTAGGAGTCAGGGGTTTAGGGGTTTAGGGTTTAGGGGTTTAGGGTTTAGGGTTTAGGGGAGTTTAGGGTTTAGGGGATTTAGGGGCTTAGGGGTTTAGGGGTTAGGGGAGTTTAGGGTTTAGGAGTCAGGGGTTTAGGGGTTTAGGGTTTAGGGGTNGTTTAGGGGTTAGGGGAGTTTAGGGTTTAGGAATCAGGGGTTTAGGGGTTTAGGGGTTAGGGGAGTTTAGGGTTTAGGAATCAGGGGTTTAGGGGTTTAGGGGTTTAGGGGTTAGGGGAGTTTAGGGTTTAGGAATCAGGGGTTTAGGGGTTTAGGGGTTAGGGGAGTTTAGGGTTTAGGGGCTTGGGTTAAGGGGCTTTGGGGTTTAGGGGTTTAGGGTTGAAGCTTTAGGGGTTTACAGGGTGTAGGGTTTAGGGGTTTGTAGGGTTTAGGGTTTAGGGGATTTAGGGGCTTAGGGGTATAGGGTTTAGGGGTTTAGAGGTTAGAGGTTTAGGGTTTAGGTTCCTGTCAAGGTACTATGAGGGTACCAGAATAGGGTTCCTTGAGGGGTGCGGCAAGGGTACCATCATCGGATTCCTTTAGGGTTTCGAGTTTGGGTTTTTGGGGTTTGCAGTTTGGCATTTAAGGTTTGTGTTTGGGGCGATGGCTTCTCGGCAGGTTTTGTTGTTACAGGTTGCTGTAAGGGGGTCTGGTAAGGGTTTCATTCAAGGTTTTTATGGGGTTCTGTAAGGCTACAAGGGCTGTATATAAGAGGGTTGTGTAATGGTATTCGTGGGTGTTTAGAGGTATTCAGATTGATGGGATTTGTTTCTAGCTGGTAGGGTTCAGGAGCTTCGGGGTTGGAGTTTCAGGGTTTAGAGCTTCGGGTTTACGGACCGATGCAATGGACAGCTTCGTGGAGAAGGCTGGGTTCGGGGAGGACTTCAGGGGGATGTCACGGTTCTCTACTCGTGGGGAGTGACTGCTTTCGGCAGAGAAGCATTGATCACCAGTCGTTCCATGTGCACAAGCGGACATGTTGCAGCCATCCACGCGTGCATGGTTTTTGCCGCAGCCTCTTATCAAACACTCTCAAGATGGGTCTGCGCTCCGGCACAATGGCTTCAGAGAGGATCGCAACATGCGTCCTCGTTTGGTTCCTGTGGCCTCTTGCTCTACAGCATGTGCCGGGTGCAGATCGGACCTTTGCGTCCTTCATTTCAACGAGCACAGGCATGTCAAAGAGTCACCCAAGGCAGCGCTCCCCAGTGGTTCGTCGAGTGCGCGAGAAGAAGCTGCGGTTCGAAGGTAAGCAGCAAATGGAAGCCCGCCGGGCCCAAGTCCGCCACAAGCCTGGGGCGTCCATTCCGGTCTTGCTCGATCGGTTTCATAAGGCCGCACAGGAGGGACGCTTGCGTGAAGCTGAGAAGATATATCATCTCTTGTGCTTGCCGTCAACAGAGAGCCAGTTCACAATCAACCAGGCTACTATCAATGGGTTGATTGTGGCTGCCGGCAAATGTGGCGACATTGAACGGGCCAAACACTGGTTCGGTCAGCTCTGGGCCTTCGATCTTCATCCTAACTCAGAAATCTTTACCAGCATGATTTCTGCAGGTGCCGAGTATGGAGACACAAAGTTTGCAGAAGAGTACTTCAATGCCATGGAATACTTTCAAGTTGCGCCCAGGCTTGAAACATATGGTGCGATGATCAAAGCTGCCGCGAACGCGAAAGACCTTCCTTCCGCAGAAAAGTGGTTCTACCAGTCGCAGAAGGCTGGTCTGCAGCCGAGCCCCATTCAATTCGTATCAGTGTCTCGCACTTCCTTGGCACAAATTTGTGAACCGTTTGGGTTGCAGAGAATTTCAAGCAGGATGCCAGTGTGCCACAGTCTCTGGGTCGTGTCTAGTTGAGTTAGTGATTTCAGCAGGCTTGTGAACCTGCATCAGCCGCAAGAAACCAAGGTAATGCAGGCAGCGGCTAAAGTCGGAAACGTGAGCAGAGCGCTGTGGTGGTTCGAAGAAGGCTGCAGAGAAGCAGGCATGGTTCTCGACACAGCAACTTGCACTGTACTTGTATCTGCTGCAAAGGAGAGCAATGACCTACCCAGAGCAGAGGCCTTTTACAAAGACTTTCTTCTGACAGGCCATCAGCCAAACTTTCAACTGCTGAGTGCCCTCGTTGGTGCCGCAGCCAATGCGCGGCAGCCGAAACGGGCTGTAAAGTGGTTCGATGAAATTACGGCTTTTGGCCTGACGCCAAATCACAAAGTATATGCCCAGCTCATGAATGCGTGGTTCAAGGCAGCCAATCCCGACAAAGTGTTAAAGACATTGGAGGACATGAAACACGCAGGAATCCGGAGCACAGTTGTTGATTACACCATGGCAATCAAGTCTGTGGGCATGGCCGCGCGACCTGCAGACGCTGAGCGTTTGGTGCTCGACATGCTTGGGCGGGGGGTTAATCTAAACGAGCGAACGCTCAGAACTCTAGAACGTGCAGTTGGATCTGCCCGCTATCTGCAGCTGAAGCGTGAGCTCAACCTGGACCTCCACACGGACAAGATTGCCGACCAGTCGGCCAGACAGATCGCTCAAAGATCTATGGATATTGCCAGGCATACAGATGCTGTGGCAGTCAAAACGAGGTTCTTGCGGAGGCAGGCAGGAGGACAGTAGCTTCCAAGTGCTTGCCAGGTTTTGTTTGCCCTCCACTGGCACGAGTTTTTGAGGTCGCCAGACATCCATCATGCAATGCTGCTGAGCCGAAACAAGGTGTTTCCGGAGTTGGGCTTAGCTTCAAGAACACGGCTGGTGGCTAGGCTGTGGATTGTGGTGATGTGGCGCTTCAGGAGTTTCACCTACTATAGAAGCCTAAGTACCTACCAATATTATTCCTTAGGGTTCCTTATCATAACTATACAAAAAGGAGCCCGAAACCCTCTTCTACTTACTATAAGGCCCATACATTACTGCTCACGGGGTTGATGGGGTCTTCTGAATGCGGGTTCCACAGATTCGGCTTTCGTAGGATTTTCTGGAGGTGTTAGGGCAGTCAGGATTGTACAGAGTATGCATGGGGTCTTGTGGGGGTGTAGCTGTAGAGATGAAGCGTCTCTTTTAGGGTTTAGGGTTTAGGGTTTGGGTTCATATTATAGCCTGCATTGCCTTAGGGCATGGCTTCCGGGATGATGCGTGTAGCGTACTAGCTGAGTCTTAATTCTTTCAGGTATACATGCCGTCTTGCCATGGGTTTGAACCGGTTAACCCTGAAAGCTCTAAACCCATGCACCTCAAAATGCCACAAGACCCCTAAACTTAAACCCTAACCCCTAACTCCTTTTTGGCCAGGGAGCTTTCAAACGAGCTGTCTTAGGGTACATGTCAGGGTTCTCACAGCAGGGGATCTTCAAGACATCTAGGTCCTATCTAGGTCTTGTGCATAGCGTTTTCTTTATCTGGGTACTTACAGACATCCAGGTCAAAGGCTTTCGGGATGGCATGTTTTGAGGACTTCAGGGCTCATGGTGCTCGGGGGGCAGGGGTTTAGGGCTTAGGATTCGGGTTCTTTTCTTGGTGTAGGCTATTGCCTTTTCAACTGTAGTTGCATTTTGGGTTGATAGAGCTTCGGGCTTATCGTTTGAATTTTCGGTTCTTAGGTTTATAGGTGTTCAGGTCCACGGTTACAGTGTTTACGGCTTATGGTTTTGCCGTACCGTTTTGAGACCTCCTCATACCGGCATGCTTTAATAGCAATGCTTTAATAGCAACAGTACGTCTATAAGACATGTAACTTGACTGACATACTGACCACAAGAACAACAGCACGAATGATGTTAACAATCAGAGGAAGAATCAGGGTCGACGTCCAAACATGCCTTAGAAGCCAGCGACTCCCTGTTGATCCTGTGCAGGTCAGGCGAATCAGAAGGATTACTACGACCAGTCCTCCCACTACGATATGATCTTCAAGAGCGCCGTGGTCTGCAGCTGACGGCTTTGCAAGGCTGAGGTTTCTGGGCCGAGGATATTCTGCAAGCCAAGTCTTCAGATGAAGCCACCCGCCAGCCTGGTCCTGCAAGGTGACAACATTCGTCTGGGCTACTTCCCGCACCTGGCAGAAGGAGTCTGGCTCAGCAGTTTAAGTTTCATCAAAACCCCAATGCAAACAAGCTCGCGCAGAATCCTCTTGGAAAAGATATCGACCACAACACCTGTAGCATAGACAGAAAACTTCAAAACATCACATTTTAACCCTACGCCCATCAAGTTTGAACCCTAAATCCTAGGCATATACCCTACACCCCCTAAACCCTCAACCGTAAATCCTGGACCTTAAACCACGAATCCCAAAGCCCAAATCCGTACTAGGAGCCCTTTTTGGAACCCTGTACTGGGCTTTGGAGTACCATACTTTAATACGTTTTTCTTAAAGGAACCATTATGAAATACAAGTTTATACTTTTTTCTCCCTGGTTACTTAAAAGCCCAGTGTAGTGTTTTTTTACGGGAACCCTGGTAGTACCTCCCGCAAGAGCAAAGGAAGCCGGGGCGCTCAAGAGCTTAACATCACCGAGAGCGGCTATGCGCTGACGCACCACATGATGACCCTGGGGTTGATATGGTCCCCGGGGATGGGGGCGGGGTGTAAGGGGTTCAGTTGTTTTGGGCGGGCTTTGGGGTTTTGCTGTTAAGAACTTTCGGGTTGATGTATGAGAGTCTGAGTTACTATAAGGTTGAGCAGAAGGGCTATAACTAAGGGTTGATGTAAGGGGGGTCTGAATAGGTAAAGGGGGTTGGTGGGTGCTTATCGGCAGTTGTCGTCGGGTTTCACAGCATGTGCTGAGAGCAGAGGGTCAATCAGCCTTGGTGTGCATGTGAGGGGTCGGAGTAGTCAGTACTACTATTCCTCAGGGTTGCGGAAATGTGAGGCTTGAGGATACAGTAGAAGCTAGAAAGTTGGAACATCATTAGCCTCATGCCCTTAAAGTAAAGTAAAGGGGAATCCCAGCATGAATCATCCTAAATCGATGTTCCAACTTTCTGGGGTTCACTATATAGGGTTCAGATCTGATTGCTGAGGGTTTGTATTGGAGTTTGGGTCTTGGGTTGTTCATTCACGATTTGGGGTTCACGGTTTGCTGCCAGATTGGCTCGGAAGCCGTCGTCAGGTTTTTGTTGCCCAGACACGTGGAAGAAAGTCCTTGGATGTGATGATAAGTACCTCAACAGGGGCTCGACTTCATTACAAACGTGCTTTCCACACATATAGCCTCAATGACGAAGCCAACTAGACCTTGAACATTCCGACGTTGCACACCCTCAAGCCTACACCTTGAACCCCAAACCCAGAAGGCCCTTCTTCGGATTTCTGGTCCTGAGGCTTGACAGGTTTAGGGCTTTTGGGTTTGAAGGGCTTATGGACTCTATACCGTTTAGGGTCTTGGGTTTGGAGTCTCTATTTATTGTTTGGGTTTAGCAGGGACTCTAGTAGGGTTGATGATATAAACCCTGCATCACCCATAAGAAGGAATGTAACATAATTCCCAGAGTCTAGGGTCAGTAAGTTAATGCAGGATCTATACTCTAAACCTCATAAACCCTTTATAGAACCCAGAAAGTACCCTTATAGTAACCCTTTAAGGGTCCCTTTAAAGGTACCCCTTCTTTTCATCAACGGTAGGTTGGGGGTTCGGGGCGTCGGGATGCTGTTTAGAGTTCAGGGCATTGGTTTTTCGTGACTTTGACGACCAATGGGTTTAGGGTTTAGGGTTTAGGATTCCAGTCTTTGCCACCGTAAACTGCGGCAAAGAATGACACGTATCCGGCACCAGGGTGCTGTGCATGGAAGTATTGCTAACACTAACTGAGGTATTCATACTCGTACCTACTAAGGCAAAGTCCTCTGATGCTCCATTTGTACTGCTCTTGGCCTTAGACTAACATGGAATTTCACACCAGTGTATTTACGTGGACTGCTGGCTTTAATGGGCTCAGTTTCAGGCTACATGCAGTTCGTGGGAAGGTATCCTTCTTTGGAGGTCTGGTCCTTGGTGGCTTCAGGCTAGCTTCTTAAGTAGTGATGACAGGCATTGAGTTCAGCTAAGGCCCCGGACCGTCTAGACCCTGAAAGAAGGCTCAAACCCTGAACCCTAGAAGCCAAGCTTAAAGTTCCAAGCCCTCGGCCCAAACCCCAAAACAAGGACGCTGATGCAGCTGACGCCCGAGTCGACCGTGCTGGACACGGGCTGTGGCAAGGGCCAGGCGTGTGTGGATGTGGCAGCTCGAAAGCAGCTGAAACACCGAGCCCCGAAGAAAGTTTCCTCGACTCTACCTAGTTCTTCCAGAAATCCTGGACTCCGGGCGGTAAACCCTAAACCCTATATACCCTAAGGGAATCGCTGCCTCGGTCATCCTTGTTCCAGTCTCTAACCTTTTCGAGCTATGCTTTGAGGCTGTGAACCCTTGTACCCCTGGCAAACTTCTGAACACCCTCTATGACATGTTACAAGACCCGATAACAAGAAGACGTAGAGGGCGCATTTAAGCGTTTAAACCCCCATAAATCCCCTAAACCCTGAACCCCTAAACCCTAAACCCTAAACCCCTCGAGAGCAGGATAAATAGAAATTGTGTGAATTTCGCTTTGAATTACACTTTCATTAGTTTCGAATGTTCATTAAACGTGTGGGAAAAGATCCCAGCCANACCCAGCCAGCCAGCCAGCCCAGCCACGCCACCAGCCCAGCCAGCCAGCCCAGCCAGACCGGCCCGCGCAAATGCGAAATCAAAAGCAAAAAACGAAACTTTCGGTCAAAACTTTCGGTCAAAACCCCGGACCCAAACCCTATACAATTTCTATAAACCCTAAACAGCAAGACCAGTTGGTCCCAACCCCTAAACCCTAAAACCCTTAACCCTAGACCCTGGGTCTATGAATCTCTCTTGCATTTCAACACATCCTAACGGGGTTGGGGGTTTAGGGTTCGCGGTCTCGCAAACTTGTACTCAGATTCCATGGAAGGGTTCCGGATCCCAAGTTCAATGCTATAGATGCTTTTTGGTACTTCAGTTCAAGCCCTGCTACTTGAGCCCTTAGTGTGAAGGGCGCTGTTCTATTCATACAACCTCGCCCTCGCACTCTACATAGAAGAGTCCTCAAACAACAGTTGCGTAAGATGCACAGCCACTCAGATCTGAGGCACGCACTGCAGGTTGCAGTGTGGTGGGCGTCGATCTCTCCAGCACGCACCCGGGCTCACAAAATGGTAATGTCCGTCCTGATGAAGAAACCTGGTCCTAACCCTGGATTCATAAATAAATAGGAGCCCAAATAATGACCCAGGGTTTCTTAATCAGGTTCCTATGTTACCCCGGAACCCAATCCCTATCTTTAAAACCTCTATAAGACGTGAGAATGATGTTGATACTGATGGTAGTACAGATAGCCAAAGAGGCCGCCCTTGTTTGCTGCAAGTGAGATCATAACAGCCACCTTTGAAATCCCAACAGCCAGCAACAGACACCATTGACCACCAGTCTAAAGGTACTTACCCTAAAGATAAGCCCTTTGTTTCTGCAATGGCCCAGGTCTTGATCTACGAAGTGTTTGTGCGTGGCCGTCTGAACTCATCAAGCCTGCAGGCCATACTCAGCTAATTTAGTGCTTGTCGTACCATCCTTCAGGAAGCCTTACTTGCGTGNTCATCAAGCCTGCAGGCCATACTCAGCTAATTTAGTGCTTGTCGTACCATCCTTCAGGAAGCCTTACTTGCGTGTACAGCGTACTGTCCCTTCTGAGCACTTGATCACAAGACGTCAAGCCTGATTCGATGCATAGCGTTGCAGTGAGAAAGGCACGAGCGGCAATGGATGGATCCTTGAGCCTTTCAGCAGACACGAGGAGGCAAGCACAATTCGACTTGGTAGCGGAGCCTTTGGCACGTTCCAGTTGCCATTGGCTCGGCGTCAGGTCGTGTTGTGGTTGCTTCATCCGCTGGATTGTCGGCCCTATGTTGCTGACCGTACTACATGCCGGACTGGTCGTTTATTGGCTGAGCGTTACCGAGAACACCGGCCCGGACGCGCGAACGTTTGTTATGGAAGCAGCAGGGGTCACGACGCAACCACGAGTCATGACCACGACGCCATCCTTTGACAATGAGCCCTCGCCTGCAACAGAGTATGGTTATGGAGCTTTTGATGAGTTGGGCAATCCGTCCTATGACAAGGATCGACGACTTGAACGGTCGAGTGAGCCGGTTTTGCATTCTGTGCAGCTTTCGCAGACTGAGCACGAGTTTCAGTCAGCGGATACCAGCAGAGCCACCTCGCCCAAGACCTTAAGTTTGGGTTTAGGTCCTGTTCCCCGTAGGGTTGTAGACAACATGATGACGATGATTCCGGTTGTAAGCCCTAATCCTTCGCCCGCACCTGTGTCTGAGCCCTTTGAGCCCTGTCGTTACACCAACTGCAGTTCCCCTCAGCCCCAAGAAGCCAAACTGCCCAGTGCTTTCACCATCCTGACACGTCCTCCGGGACGGCTGCACAACAGCACTCGTGCCATTCAGAAGTTGCTGTTGCGCATACGTGCCAGAGCTGCTGCCAGTTTGGGAAACCGTACGAGTACACACCCTAGGGTGGTTCGTGCAAGTCGCAGATTGTCTGGAGAACTTACACTTCCAAAGAAAAAGTTCGCTAGCCGAACGTTTGTTGAGCCTGGTCGAGGTAGGTACTCTCAGCTGTGGATTTCTTTATTTGGTAGTGTGTGTCTGTTGCATGTTCAATCCTCCCTCGCGGAGGGGCCAGCACGCACGCACTAGCGACGCGGGTCCTCCGTTTTTAGGCACCGCGACCCTAAAGTGTCCGCCGACCTGGTGCGTTGAACGCGCCCACGTGTACACCTTGAGGTCGTGGATAAGTGATCTCATCTTATGGTGCACCGCCACCGAAATCCCTGCAAACAGACAAGCTGCTATCGCGGCGTTGCAAGTTACCGGCAGCGCTCGAGAACTTGTGCGTGAGTTACCTCCTGAGGTGCTGCGTGACGGTCATGTCGACCCGCAAACCGGGCAGCAACTGACAGGATTGATGGTTCTAGTGCAACACTTGGCGCGTCGATACGCGCCCATGGAGCAAGAAACCAGCACCAAAGCCATCAGTGAATTGCTCAACTTCTGTCGCATGCAAGGTGAAACGATTGATGAGCTTTTAGTTCGTTTCGACATCTTAAGGAATCGTGCCATCGTGCGAGGTGGGTTGGGGATAAACGTTCAGGGTCTCTCATGGATGCTCTTGCGTGCCATGCAGATAGGCCCTGAGGAGTGGGATAAGTTCCTTCACTTCAACGGTGGCCAACTGCCTCACGATCAAGCGACCATGAACCAGTTGGTTGAGAGATTGAGACGCTTTGGACATCTTCAGGAGGGAGCTATGAAGCATGGCACTCGTCAAGGCGGTACCGGTGATCCGGGCAACTACTTCTCTCCTGTGTTTACTGAGCACCCAGGTCCCAGTGCCTGCGCCGGTGGCGGTATGCCATCAGCAGCTTCACCGATGCCTCATGCTCAGGCCCCTCATTTTGGTGCCAACGCTTGGTCCAGTGGTTCCTCTCAAGCTTTCGTGAGTCAAGCTGGTGCGGGGAGTCCCGAAGCATCGTACATCGCTCACGAAGATGGACACATGCAATGCCCGCATTGTCACTCGTACTTTGATGAAGAGTTCAGCTCAGGCACTGACTCAGACAGTGACTCGGAACTTGACGGCATGTACCAGTCGGTGCAAGTCGACGGTGAGACTCACACTGACGAAACTGCCGTGATGAACCAGGTATATCAAGAGTACGTGATGGCAAAGCGAAAGTGGCGCCGCATGACAGGTACAGGAAGTTCAATTACAAGCAGTGGCGCCATGTTCCTCATCTCCAGCGGTCTTCCTTTCGCAACACCTTTGCGTCATTTCTGCCGCCAAATGCTTTCGCGGCGGGAAAGGGTCATAGCAAGGGGTCCAATAAAGGTGGTCACAATTGGCGTAAGAACCCCAGGGGTAGAGACGGCAAGCCTCTGCGATGCTTGCGTTGCGGAACTGATGAGCACCTCTTCAAACGATGCCCGCAAGTTGTCTCTAACCAAACGCGCGGTGACAGCAAAGCTTTCCACGCCTCTTCGTTTCCAGCGATCACCAACCCACCAACTTTTGGCACTTCCACCGTTGATCCTAGCTGGCAAAGTTCAAGTGCGTTTCACTCGGTACCTACTGCCGAGTCCGTCAAGCATTACCATTTAAGCTCAGTGCCAGCTTCCAGTGCACCACCTGCTACTCAATCCGTGGCCGATACCTCGTCTGGCATTGCTTGGCAAGATCTCAAAGGTTTTGAGCTTGAGCTAAGTCGGCTCAGGAGCGTGAGTCAACCTGCTTCTGAGGTCGGTAGTGCGGGGCAAGAATCACATCTTTCATCAAACCGCCGCGTCGGGAATGCGCATAGTGGTTTCCCGACCTCTGCAGCTGTAAATGCTGACGCACCGCCCAGCTGGGAACCGGGTATGTCCAGTGTTGCTCTTCACTCTGTTACGCCTAACTGGTCAGATGCAATGTCTGTGGAGCGTCTTGTGCGCAACGCCCCAGAGCCTGCATATCCACCACCTTCGCAGGTGGCTCCTAGCTTATCTTCAGACGCGGCCTTGCGCAAGCGCAAGGATGAAGAGGAGCGAAAGCAAGTGACTCGAGATTTGTCGTCGCTGCTTTATCCATGGTGGGAAGTGAGCTCTCCCAAGGCCAGTAAAAGCAGTGAATCAGTCTATCACTTGCGCACGCGTCTTAAGGGAGATAGAGTAGGATTGTTGGTTGATCCTGGAGCTCACGACAATCTTGCAGGTGAAGACACAATGCAGCGTTTGGGACAGCAAGTGGGGTGTTCCCCTGAGGTGAGTGGTTTGAGTAAGAAGCTGATGGTAGAAGGAGTCGGGAAGGATGTTCAGCAAGCTACGCAAGCTTGGGAAATTCCAATCTTCATGCAATCAGAAGATGGTGAACCCGTCAAGGGCAAGTATCGTGCGCCTGTAATTCCAGGCTCCACGCTTCCGCCTTTGTTGGGATTGAAAGCCTTGCGTGCAATGGGTGCTGTCATAGACTGTGCACAAGGCAAGATGCTCTTGCCTGGTCCTGGTGGCTACTCTTTTCAGCTGAGCCCCGGCAGTCGGATGTTCCGTCTTTCACTTTCCGACTCTGGCCATCTCATTTTACCTGTAGACAACCTGTCGTCAGATGAGCCGGAGCAGCAGTGAAGCGTGCACATCAGTCTCGTTCAGCATCTCACTTCGAATGTAAGCCTTCGCACTCCAATTCCAAACATCGCCATAACCAGCGCCATCAAGTGGCTTTTGAAGAGCAGGCGCCCGAAACGGAACCACATTCACTGCATCCTGTACAGCGGAAACCGCGCCAGGAGAGTCAGGCACCAGCTTCGTCTTTTGAAACTGCGCTAGCAGAACCTGAAAGCTTCAGTCCTTCAGCGCGATCTCCCTCGCAGCAGAAGCCATTAGCTTGGGTCCTTAGTGATAAGTCGGGTGTTAGGCAAGCTGTGTTGCAAGAACGTGGTTTCGTAACAACTAATTTTCATCACGACCTTCACTCCAAGGGCCAGCTTCACCTGATTTTGCAAGAATTGCAAGCTCAACGGCCTTCAGTGTTGTGGATTCGCTTGGCAGGTCCTGCTGCTGGTTCGGGCAATAGGGTTGACAGTAGACGTACAGATAATTTGGTTCGCCTTGCCCGTGCCCAAATGGATTCAGGTCGCCGTTTGGTGATTGAAGCTAACGCTAAGAGCGGTGCTTGGGATATGGTCGCTGTTTCTGATCTTTGTCGTATGCTGCACAGTTCACGTCATGCTTGGTGTCGCCACGAGCGCACTCAAAGTGCGAACGAACGCCCTTGCAATGCTGTGCTTCAAGTGTGCACCAATTTTGATATCCCCGACATGAGTGAGTGTAACTGTCATCCCGGCGCTACACATGTCAACAGCAAAGCCGCTGCGCCGAGGATTAGCTCTGTTTTGCAAAGCCTCGTAGATGTTGCTTTGAAAGATGGCCGTAGAAGTGTCTCTTCTTTTACGTCTAACGGTTTCAACGGCCCAGTAGCATAGCTAGTGCACGAACAACCTGAGTCTAAAGGTACTTACCCTAAAGATGGGCCCTTTGTTTCTGCAATCGCCCAGGTCTTGATCTACGAAGTGTTTGTGCGTGGCCGTCTGAACTCATCAAGCCTGCAGGCCATACTCAGCTAATTTAGTGCTTGTCGTACCATCCTTCAGGAAGCCTTACTTGCGTGNTCATCAAGCCTGCAGGCCATACTCAGCTAATTTAGTGCTTGTCGTACCATCCTTCAGGAAGCCTTACTTGCGTGTACAGCGTACTGTCCCTTCTGAGCACTTGATCACAAGACGTCAAGTGATTCGATGCATAGCGTTGCAGTGAGAAATGGACGAGCGGCAATGGATGGATCCTTGAGCCTTTCAGCAGACACGAGGAGGCAAGCACAATTCGACTCCACCATGGCTGCGAGGTTTAGTAGTTACCAGTTGCCTGGTCCAATGGCCACAGAATGCTTCCCAGGCATTTTAAACACGTCACCGAACCAAGGGTTTGAAACCTTGAAGCCCTACCTAAAGACCTAAAACTTAAAACCCTGAAGGCCTAAACCACAAAGCGCTAAAGGCCTGAAGCCCTAAACCTTAAATTCCATCAAGGAGCCCTTGAAGGAGCCGTGACCTTTTCCCTGCCACGTTATGTGCATAAGCTTTCGAAAGGAGCGAAGCCGAGCTTTAAGACTTTAAGGGTTCAGGATTGAGCGCTTGATACACGGGCGGTTTGAGAGCTGGTATATCATGTTCTAAGGTTTTGTAGGGTTCGAGAACTGGTTCAACAGTTGGGCCTGAACGTCAACGGCTAGTAATGATCACATGATTTGTAGACCCACTGCTCTACTACAATGCACCCAAGCGTCTATGGTATTACATCAGACTTCTTATGATTGTTAACATTAGTAACCTTATCACAGTTAGTATTTAGGCTCCTAAATTGCGTGGGCAGCAGGTGACCGTCTTAGATAATCAAAGTGGGGCAACTGATTACATAGATGTAGCTGGGCATCGAGGGTACGATCCCGAACTGAGTTCTGCTTCTGCGAGGTTATTTAGGTACTGACGATGACTATACTGATGACGGTGACGAATAAGATGATGGTGCTGATGATGAGTATGAGCAAGATAATGTTGACGATGATGATGATGGTGATGATGAATGACAATGCAGCTCAGTGAAATGACTCTTGTTTTGTAGCGCCAGCCCGAGGCCTCGGCTGAGGGATGGAGTGTGCCGGTGCCTACACCAAACGGTCCATCCCAGGTAAATATATTCAAACATGTAAGCGAAGCCCGAACCCCAATGCCGAATAGCAGGTTGAACATACACAGAAAATACGCACCACAGCTGAGCGAAAAAGGAACAGACATACGCCCTGAGACCCCTTGACCCGAGGGCTCTTGTAAACAGCCGATGCAAGGAACATCGCAAGGGCCAGGGAGTTGAAGTCGCTGAATCCAAACCTGAGGCCCCTTGCATGATCAGCTTCCAAGTTTCTGGGCTCTACTCTGCAGGGATATTGCTAGATCCCCCAACTACCCTCTATCATACCCCAAATACCCACTATTAAGGACCATAAGGATTCTAGTAAAGGGCCCATGAAAGGGCTGGTTTGAGTTCAGGATTCAGAGGTTCAGGGGTCCAGGTCTCCAGTCGGTGGTGATCCTTTTGCAGAGCCTGCGAGGATAATAGAGGGGCTCAATAATTACTTATATTTTTTTTTTTTGGGGGGGGGGGGCTCCTTATTGGATTTGTTTGTATGGCATGCCCCAAAACCCCATTCTAATTGTAGAGGCCCCTATTTCAGGGTTCCTTGACTTCGGCGGTCATATCACTGAAGAAAGCCCTACACAACCTTGTAGAACCCTGACAGACCCATCTTCTCAACCGTGATAAAGCCTGAAAGCCCTAAACCCTGAACCATAAAACCCTAAAACCACAAAACCAGTCACGCTAAAGCCGTAGAGCCATAAATCTAAACCCGATACCCTTGAGAACACTGTGGGGGTTTCCGAAAATAGGGGACTCTAATATAAAGACCCTAAATAGTAGGATCCTTGTTATAAGGACCCCAAAATACGGTACGCCTTATTTCCGGAAACTCTAAATCTCTAAACCCTAAACTCTTTATAGAACCCTTATAGTACCTTTATAGTAACCCTTTCAGGATCCCTTTAAAGGTACCCCTTATTTTCGGAATCTCTAAACCCTAAGCCGTTTATAGAACCCTTATTAGTACCTTCATAGTAACCGTTTAAGGATCCCTTTAACAGTACCCCTTATTTTCGGAAACTCCCATGTCGCAGGTTAGACTTCTTGGAGGGCTCCATCACAGACTTGCCCTCGAAGCTGAAGTCTTCCAAGTTTAGCCACATCATGTCCGTTCAGGTGGGACTACTACCAACACTAATACTGCTGCTGCTGCTGCTACTACTACTACACTACTGCTACTGCTACTCTGCTACTGCTAGTGCTACGACTACTACTACTCCCCACTACCACTACCACCACCATCGCTTCCACTACCACTACCGCCACTACCGCTACCGCTACTGCTACCGCTACCGCTACTCCACTCCTCCTTCTCCTTTTGCTGCTTCTGATAGTGTCAGCCGCGGCAGCACTTGTCCTAGAAGTGATATTGGCGATAGCAGTCACAAGACATGTGATAACAGCACCAGGAGTATCATGGTCATTCATGGTCGTAAGAGCAACAAAGTTTTTCTTAAGTTGTCACAAGGCAATGGTGGAGTCCATGATGCTGAGTTCTTGTGGTGACCAGTGGCGAGAGAAATCACGGTCATAGTCATGACACTACAAGCAAGGAACCTTGAGCCAGTAATCTTCAAGAAACCAACCTGCAGGAGTTTCAGCAAATTTGGGAGGGACGCCCCAGAATAATCCTCAAATCCTCGTATACACTACAATTACCAGAGTTTTAACACCCTATATGACCTTATGCAAACCCTCTTCAATCCGTCGATGTATAGATATACCCCCCCGGCTCATCACAGCAGCGCCAGGCATGGGTTCACGTGCATTCAGACCTGGACGCGGTCCTCGCCGAGGCCAGGAGCGTTCTGGAGCCGGGAGGCTTGGTCGTGGTCGAGGACACGGGTAGAGCTTGTGTGGGATTGTGAACATGGTTGTGTGGATAGTATTGTATCGGTTGCTTCAGAAGCTTTACATGTCCTTCAGTACCGTTTAGGGCTATAGACGTGCCCAGAGCATAGGGTTGCGGCACTTCCAATCGAACCATTACGGCATCGTAAGGAGCAAGTACAGCGTTTTCCAAGCAAGTACTGCATCCGAAGCGGTTTACGCCAGGTTTTCAACCTAGGACTCTTGAACTCTAAACCCTAAAACCCCTGTGAAACCTGTAAAACCCCTTTTGCAACCTTATCAAACCTTTAGCAACCATGAACTCTCTTGGCCCGCACTCTTCTTGTGGTTGGAGGCTTCTGCGCGTGAAGTCCACGTACACGAACATCCAACAACCTAAGCCTTCGGGTGTTATCGGAATGTGTTTGTTTTGCTGTTCCGTTTTAGTTTAGGTTTAGGGTGGATGCTAACTGTCTTTAGCCACATAGAGTCTCAGGACTTAAACGATACAAAGTGGAAACGTGAAGCTGCAAGTCTGTAGGTAGAGTATAGTGGCGGGCTTGAGAATTTGGAGTGGCAACAACTAATTTGGCTACCTTTAAGATCAGGAAGGAGACTGGGCACAGCATGGTTGCGTGGCATCCTTAATTCGATTTTCCGACCACACGAGGTAGGGCTTTAAATTGGGTTGTTTGATGAGTGTAGGTGGGTTTTTGAACATCGGCAAGTGTGTAGTCTGGGCTTTGTGGTGGGGATCCTAGTCATGAAGCCCCTGTGCAATTCTTCCCCGCTAAACCTTAAAGCCTACACCTGAGCTTCAACATAACCATTCAGAGGATTTCTGCTCAAACGACCAGGGCATTGTCACCGAGCAGGTGCCGCCCTTGACCGGGTCTGCGAACTTAGTTTGTACCATGCGTCTTTTCGCTGTCTGCCTAATGTGGACTCCGAAAAGCCTATGGCCCAAACCCCTGCCTTAGCACTAACGCGGTGGGTTCTCGAAATGAAGCTTCAGGATTTGGTTGCTATGAGAATGAGGCGAGAACACGCAGACAGACAACCTGTGAGGGATGCTTGTGGACGCACCTGAATTGGATCGGTTATACATTCCCATATCTATAGCTACATCGCCTATAGCCCATGCACGTAATCATCGGGGCAATACGTGCTGTAGAAAGCGAAACCCTGCTTCTAACCCCCTTACCAAGTCTCCTGATCCCTGGACCGGGCAATTCTTCACAGGCTGGTCTTTCATGCAGCGACGCTTGAAGCATGGTACCAGGCCTACCCTTGCAGCCAAGCCCCGGAAGCCCTAGACTCCTAGAATCCAATGGCCCTGAGCCCTGAAGCCTAAAACCGCACCAAGCCCAAGTCAGGCCATGCGGCATTTCTACAAGCGTCTCCACTTTGACACGATTTTGGGGCCTGCAGAGTGGCAGCGAAAGGCTGAAATTGCAGGATTCTCTGTGGAGCATGCTGCAGCCTCAGCTTGCTCCAACTACAGTCCTCCCGCTTAGAAGCTGCATGGTGATGATGACGATGCTGATATTGACGATGATGGTCGTTTTGTTGCTGCTGTGGCAATAAAAGTAGTCGTAGTAGTAGTAGTAGGAGTAGGAGTAGGAGTAGGAGTAGCAGTAGGAGTAGGAGTAGGAGTAGTAGTAGTAGTAGTAGCAGCGGTAGTAGTAGTAGTAGTAGTAGCAGCGGTAGTAGTAGCGGTAGTAGTAGTAGTAGTAGCAGCAGCAGGAGTAGTAGTAGTAGTAGTAGTAGTAGTAATTAGTAGTAGTCGTCGTCGTAGTAGACGTAGTAGTAGTCGTAGTAGTAGCGGTGATAGTAGTAGTAGTAGTAGTAGTAGTAGTAGTAGTAGTAGTGTGGATGGAGGAAATCTTGCAGGATACGCCAACTGGCTCCGCCTCCACTCTTGCTATAAAATCGGCCTTTGCAAAATCTTTCCAATGACACAAACCTTGCATCGCCAGAATGAGATCCGTCAATGTCACAAAGGGGGTCCGGCGTCGTTGCTTGGAGGCGTTCCCGAATCAGAATATGTAGGTGGTGCAAGATTTCCTCCATCCACCGTAGTACTCGTACCAGTGGCAGCAGTACTACAACTGGATGTAGTAGGAGGAGGAGGAGGAGGAGCAGTAGCGGCAGAGCCGTTGTAGTTGTAGAAGTAGTTGTAACAGTAGTTGTCGTCGTGGTGGTGGTGGTGGTTTTTACTGCGGCTGCCGCTGCTGGTGGTGGTGTTGCTGTTGCCGTCGCCGCTTCGCGGTTGGTGTTGTTGTTGGTGGGGGTGGTGATGGTGGTGGTGGTGTTGTTTTTTGCTGACTGTTGACTGTTGCAGTTTCTGTTGCCAGTGCTGTTGATGATGATGTGGTCTTGGTCTCGGCTTAAGNGGGGGTGGTGATGGTGGTGGTGGTGTTGTTTTTTGCTGACTGTTGACTGTTGCAGTTTCTGTTGCCAGTGCTGTTGATGATGATGTGGTCTTGGTCTCGGCTTAAGGCACATGCAACAAGTTTGACACGGCTCATCGTGGTGTCAACCATCTAACTTTTCCGTCGGGACACGGCCTCCCCGTCGGAATCCACACCGCTTGGCTCCAAGACGGCAAAGCTTCCGGCACACCATTGCCTCTGAGACATCTACTTGCGCCTACACCCCAAATCCTCCAAAGGTTGTTTGGCCCGGCATGGCGGAACAAAGAAG